>QLOM01018435.1:0-20269 GCA_003313785.1 Termitomyces sp. MG148 | reverse complement strand
AAATGCCAACAACTATCATTGACACTCTCTTAAAAACACATTGAAGAAAATTGCAGAGGCTGGACAGTAAGCGGTAGATGTTCTGAAAATTCTCTGGCTAATTGAACTTTCAGGCACCTTTGTCAACAAACTCATGCTCTTGAATCCTTGGATTTGGAGGTTGATTTAAATTAGTTGGTGAAGAGGTTTTTCTAAAGTAAAGACTGTCAGATTTTTTTTGTGAACATTCTTGACTGGTTTTTTCTGTGAACTGACATATAATACAATGTATAATAAGTGTACATACAATACAATACAGATGGGTCTAGTATGCTTTAGTAAGCATAATACAAATTAGAGCGATAGTATACCAACATATCCTAGCATATCCTAGTATTCCAGACTTTTCCAGGGATCTGATTTTGACAGTACTGTTCACTAGCCTACTTCTAACCAGCACTTGACAGCATTTGACAGGAATTGATCTGTGTATAGGCCTGACCAGAACTAAGCTTCTACCCAGTACTGTCCAGCACTGTCCAGTACTAGACAACTATATACCTTGTCTGGGTCACTGTGATGCACTGTGGAACTAGCCATTGCTTAACAGTCAAATACAGATTATTCTAGTCCAGACCAGAGTTTCAGACTTTGCTGATGAAGCAGCAGCAGAGGATTGTAGACATTTGTAATAGTCCGGAAGTGAGCCCCATCCGGTCTGTGCAGCAAGGAATTCCTCCTCAGAATAGGAGAACTGTGGCATTTTGGATGACTATGAGCTCCTTGGGTAGCTTGTTGGTCAAGTTGAGGAACAAGGACTGATAAGGGATATTTATCCATTGTGGCAAGAGGGAGTTATTATAGCCGAACTGACGGGCATCCGTCGTCGACTTCTTCGGAATCAGAAGTATGGGCCAGACTAGATCTAGAGTTCACAGAACGTGGAAGTACCATTGAATGAATGATATAGGAGATCTCCAGCACAGAGCAATCTCGACAAGAAAATCAAAATATGTCTATTTTGTGAATTTCGACTTGGTGAAGGACACTGTGAAAGGCGGTTTGCTGTGTACAGTCGACGTGCATGAAACTACCTGTCGTAGAGGGTCTCAGATGACCAATGAAACAGTTTTGAATTTATTATACGACGGAGAGTGACACAGATGGACAACTGTAGAAATAGTTTATTGAAGCGTCACGGGACGAGTAGGTAGTCGCGATAGTGAAGACAGAAATGGTTCGGCTTGTTACTTTCGGAGTAAAGGTAACAAGAGAAGGCCACGATCAAGAGAGGATAAGTCGACCAATAGTGTCAGGAAACCAAAGAGAGATTGGGTCACGGAAAAGACGGGGTTGACCCTGAATGTACAGAAACGATGGAGAAGAGTGTGATGAAAGAAAGAGGATTGTGAATGATGAAGATTTCTGTTCAAGGCCGGGACCGTCAGATGTACAACACAATACCTTGTGGGATCAGTGGTTGTGTATCGATGTGTTTGTATTTGAGTAAAGTTATATTTAATCATTTGGTCATTTGTGATTGTGACTGATGTCACAGACAAATGACTTATCGTCGCGAGGCTCGATACCTAATTGCCATGTACTCGGAATGCATTGTAAAGTAGAAGATGTTGGGAAATCAGACAGAGAACCCGGCGAAAAGAAGCAGAGCACGCGGTGTTACAAGCGCTGGGAAGTACGTACTACGACATAATCTGTCTATCAGTTATTTATTTAAAGTTTAATGTCCGATCGGATTATTCCGGCTATTACATGAGCTCGTTATCCTCAACACTTCCCCTCGAGCGAAACGCTTATGGCAGTGTACTTCCCCTCAATCTAGAAGGCGTAGTTCACTTCGTCATCTTCATCATCAGAAGTGATAGCAATACCAGCAAACTTTCCATCTATTGCCTTGAAGTGCTTCTGTCGAACTTCACATGAAGCAGCAAAATGACCGGTTCCTCCACAATAGAAGCATATGACGCTGGTACCAGTCTTCTTTACAGCAACCATGGCCTCTGAATTAACCTTCACTTCCTCTGACTCCAGTTTAACGATGGGACAAGTGAGATTCTGACGCTCCTCATTGAGCAAGCGAGTGATGACAAAGTTGAGAGTGAGCTCTGTAGAGGAGACAGCATCAAGAGAAATGATGACAGTCTCATAAGAAGGGGGGAGACCAGCGGTGAGAACAACAATGATGTCTTCATCGGATGTGGGAACGTCGATAGCGATGAGGCGGTTGGCCAGAGAGCGCACCTCTCCAATCCAAGCCTCCATGGTCTGGTCCTTCTTCATAGAAGCGGTGATGAAGGCACGACGGAGTGCGAGGCGACTACCAAAACCACAGGCACGATGAACCTTGCCAAGGTTCTCCCAGATGACATAGGGGTTGGGGTCAGTCATATGAGCAAGCTGAGCGTCTTCCACACCAAGAATCAATAGTGCCCTGGCCTCAGCCATCCTCATCTTGACCTTCTTCAACTCTCCAACCTCCAAACCCTCCAGCGACACCTTCTCCTCCACCAAATCCCAATAACCCTGACGAACCATCACCGCCTCCATGCGCATTGACCATTCAACATAGTTTGTATGAGAGAGGCGAGGAAAGCGAATAGAACCGTCCAGTGATGATGACATAACAACAACCAGAGAGAGAAATAGAAGTGGAGAGCGACAAAAAGGGAAAGCAGTAAGTTGTGTGGACTCAAAAGATCTCTGCAAGATTTGGTGCTTGCGACGCAAGATGGATTTCGGCCTCCAAGGGGCAGGTAACAGATTTCGGCCTCTGAGGGGCAAAAGAAAACAAGGTAGACAACCAAGTGACGGATTTCGGCCTCCGGTGGGCAGGGGTGAGACACTCGAGGTATTTGCGAGATGCTTAGCGCTTGTGTTGGGAAATCAGACAGAGAACCCGGCGAAAAGAAGCAGAGCACGCGGTGTTACAAGCGCTGGGAAGTACGTACTACGACATAATCTGTCTATCAGTTATTTATTTAAAGTTTAATGTCCGATCGGATTATTCCGGCTATTACGTGAGCTCGTTATCCTCAACAGAAGAGAGTGATCATTATGTTAGAAGTCGATACCTAATAACACACAGAGGTTACTCCTCAGTCTCCGTATAATGACTGTATTCGCATACCTAATAACACACAGAGGTTACTCTATAGTATGCGTAAGTTGGTTTGTCCATTATTCTCTAAGTAAACTGCGTGCTCACCCTCAGTCTCCGTATAATGACTGAGGGTGGCTGTCGTTCCAGTCTGTATAATATACTCACATATTTTCCATCCAGCCCTGAGTCAACCCTGACGGTAATAATCGGTGCGCACGGTGCTATAACGCGCGTAGATCTCAACACTCCTCCTCACCGTGGGCATAGATTAGTCGACTCCTCCTCGCGTGGAATACTGGGTCATCCCCAAGATGTCACGAAGCCTGACGAACTGCGGAGTGGCTAGTGCCTTCGTAAAGATGTCTGCGACGTTGTCCTTGGTATTTATGTAACGAACAATGATTTCTTTCGATGCAACACGTTCCCGTAAGAAATGATATTTTATATTGACATGCTTGACACGCTGGTGAAGCATAGGGTCTTCTGAGAGGTTTATTGCAGAATTGTTGTCGTCGCGCCCTCAGATGCATATCCGAGCGCTTCAAGTAGTGAGCGCAGCCATATACACTCCTGAGCGGCCTCAAAAGCCGCCATGTACTCCGCCTCGCAAGAAGATGCTGCTACTGTTCGTTGTTTGCGTGTTGCCCAGGAGATTACCCCAGATCCCAGAGTCCATGCGTAGCCCCCGACACTCCGTCTTGTGTCGAGGCAATTCGCCCAATCAGAGTCAGTGAAACCAATCAACTGGACCGGGTTCTGACCGCCTAGGGATATACCCAAAGTCCTAGTCCCCTTTAGGTAACGTAGGGTTCATATAGCAGCATTCCAGTGTATATGGGTAAAACAGTCAAGGTATTGTGAAAGCTGCTGTACAGCATACTGAATATCTGGCCGTGTGGAGACCGCTAGCCATAATAAGCCTCCGACCAGCTGTCTGTAAGGGAGGCGAGTGATCCTCTCACGGTCTATGTCTGGTAACGTTGCCAGATCAACTCGTCGCAGTTTCGTCCCTGGATCCATTGGTGTGGATAGAGGTGTAGCGCTTTCTTGTCCGAATTGTTGAACGAGCTTGTCGATAAGAGTTGTTTGTGACAGGTGCACCTGGTTTGTCTCTCGCCTCCAGCTTACAGCAATTCCCAGTATGTGTCTTGGCGTGCCCAAATCCATGATAGTCCATGTATCTGCCATCTGCTTCTTGAACCACTCCCCCGCCCTCACAGTGCTCGATATCGCAAGGAAATCGTCAACATGCACCCCTACAATCACTGTGCCGTCTTCAGTCGTTCTGTGGTATACGCACACTTCACAGGCAAGTCTTGTAAAACCCCAACTGCGCATCCGCTTGTCTAATGCCTTGTTCCATATTCTCCCCGCCTGTTTCATGCCATATAGACCCTTGACCAACTTGCAGACCCACTTCTCCTTTCCTTTCTCTTCAAACCCCCGTGGTTGCTCCATGGACACTCTCTCGTCTTCAGGTAAGATCCCATTTAGAAAAGCAGTTTTGACGTCAATTTGACTTGCTTCCCAACCTAGGGATGCTGCTAAATGCAGTAGAATTCTCCAGGATTCCGCGCGGGCTGTAGGTGAGGTCGTACGTGTATAATCTTTACCATAGATCTGATTAAATCCTTGCACTTGCCAACAGAGAGGACGGGCTACCCGCCAGCCTGTCGGCACTGAAGCAAACACACAACGCGAAGCTAAAACAACGCTGGAGAAAGAAGTGGAAGGAGTCACCAAGGTACGAACGATACAACAAAACTTACGAGGACAGCTGCTCGTTCTCAGCTTTCAGGGGAGCATCCAGAGGAGCTTCAAGGAACCAACTTAGCCTACTGATACAGCTACGCACCGGGCACGCGCCCCTGAACAAGCACTTGCACAGAATACAGAGATCAGAATCCGAATACTGCAGCAAATGTCCAGGTGAGCCGGAGACAACGGAGCACTACCTGCTAAGGTGCAAGGCCTATGCGGATGAACGACACAACATGGTAGCGGGGATAGGAGACAGAGAAGTCAGTATGAAAACACTATTTGGAGAAAGAGAGGGGGTAGTAGCTCTGCTACAATTCGTCGAAGACACTAAGAGATTGAAGGACACATTTGGTGATGTCTCCCCTCAAAATTTAACAAAAATGGATAACGAGCTTGAGAATACAGGAGCAACACAAGATGACTACAATTGGCCAGAAGACGACGACGAGACAGGAGGACAAAGTTTCGACAACGGAATATAACACCACGCAAGAGACCGTACAATTAACAACCAACCCAAAAAATCACCAAAAATCGCTCGAGCCTGACTGTTTTGTTTAGGAAGCAGGGAATATAGGAGAGAGGGAGGCCCGGACGGGGCACCAGCCCAGGGAATCGACGCCTCAAACCTACCACTGCCATCCGCCGAAGGCGGCCTGAATCAGTTGCGCGTGCCCTCTCGAGGGCCGAGCACACACAAATAGAACAACACCGCATACGAGATCTACCAACGAAAGGAAACTTAGGAGTAGGGATTCACCGTCAGGGAATCGCATCTAAAACGGCGCCAAGGGCGCCGGGGAGCTGGGGGGCGACGAGTTGGCTCGTCGGTTACTTATTTGCAACGCCCAGCAGGCTTAGATTCCAGTAGCTACCTTAGACATGTAAAGACCATCGAGGGCCTAACCCGAAGTCTATAAAAGGAGAAAAAAAAAAAAAAAAAAAAAAATCCTTGCACAACATGTCGAGTCTTGAACCTAGTGATCTTCCCATTCTCATCATGTTTAACAGCAAAAACTGGTCGTCCTTTAAGGACTCGGTGACCATGCGGAACATCCTCCCATGGGATTAAAGTCCATACGCCCATTTCTTTCAGAGATTTCAGCTCATCTCGATATGATTCAGTCCACCTCTCCCTGTCCACGGAGCTTTGCGCTTCCTCCCATGTCCTCGGAGCCTCAAGATCTACTCCAGGTAAAACATATTGTGTGTTTTCATCCGCATTAAGGGCTGAAAGTATTTGATCAAGGTCAGCTTCTTGTTCGACATTCTCGACTCTTGGACCTCCTCGTTCCTCATTGACTGCCGCCCTCCGTTTGATTCTACCTTGCCTTACACGCTCCGCAGCTTCCTTGGACTCCCTCACCGCTTTGTCTGTGCGCGATTCTTGATCTGGTCTTGGGTCAGCTTTCTCTGTGGGAGTAATTGTCCGCGTTGACCGCCGTAGTTGTGGTTGGGGTATTGCTTCTTCTCTCTGTTGATGGACTTCTGCCGCTTGTCCATGGATTCCAGGGGCGTCAACCATTGGTGGCTCGATAATCGGGCCAGGGATCCTTGGTATTCCGTCGTCTTCATCTATGAGTGTGGATTGCATCGGGGTATTGACTGCGCATTCCGCAATCAAGGTCATGTCAGGAAAATCGGTGTTATTCAAGTCTTCGGCGTTTGTTGTGGGTTTGTCACTAGGTGAGGGGAGTGAAGGGTTGTTATGACTCTCTATGAACTTGACGTGATACGTGCTGTATACTTTCTTAGCAGCCCAGTCATAACAACGGTATGCCTTTGAATTATTATCATATCCAATGAGCACACATTCGATTGAGCGTTTGAAGATTTCAGGATTGTGTCGGTTCAAAATGAGAACAAATGCTCAACAGCCAATCTCTTGAATGTATGAATATGAGGGTTTCTTGCCATACCACAACTCGTCTGGTGTCACATCTCAAATGGCCGAGGTTTTTGTCTTCCCATGAAGGTGCGCAGCAGTCAAATAGAACTCGTCCCACAGGAAAGATGGACATTTTGCAGTAATTCTCATTGCACGTGCCTTCCCTCCTAATGTGCGATGCATTCTCTTGACTCTGCCCATATGTGCCGATGTATAGGGTGCTCCTACTTCCAGTATAACACCCCTCTGTTGGTACCACTCTTTATGACGTTCTCCGTTTAGTTCCCCATTGCGACCTGTTCTTAGTATCTTCAGGCTGTTGAATGCCTACTGTTGGATGAGAAGCGCCACAGCACTGATGACGCCCAAAAGTCGCTAAGTACTGTCAAGGGTAAACTGTACCTAGCTACTGTGAAAGGATGTGTTGGGCGGTTGCTAGTTGAGAGAGAGTCTGGGCAGGGTCCCAGAGACTTAGTTTGTTAAGGAAAATTGAGTAATTAGAAGAAAGGTGCTTAGCGATCTAAGCCGTGTAGCCTGCGAGGTGCTAGGGTGCCAACAGTCAGCAAGGACTTGGCGACGTAACGTAGTCAAAGTGTGCTTGTATAGCACCTAGACAGTCAGCAAGACTGGCGAAGAAGTGGCAAGCTTAGTGTAGTCGGTAAAAACAGTAAGTCCCTTAGCGACTTTCAAGGAACTTAGTGTGCGCAAGTTGTGATCTGAACTGGGGGGATGGAATTTGATACTCTTAAGACAAAATATGTACAGTATTTATAGGCGCTAAGTCACCATGTTAATTAAGCTATAAGTCACTAAATAACAAAATGGGGAATGGATTATAACAAGAAGAATAGAATGTGAAATAGCTAACCCACGGCGTCTATCAGTCGGCAAGCGCTAAGTCACCAAGTGAGCACTGAAAGCAGTCAAATAAACGGTGACTATCCTGGAGTCTGAAACGATCAAGGGAGCTGGCGTCACCAAAGTCGCTAAGCGTCGGTAAAGTTAAGCGTCGCTAACCGCTAGGTACCGGGGCTTGCTGATAGCCGTCGGCAAGTCGTTAAACGTGTAATCTTATAAGGCGCCGGCTATCTTTGATCGGTGACCTGTTATCAAGCCCGAGGTCATGTGTGTGGTCCGTGCGTTATCAGTCAGGTGGGCGAGTCTCATGGTCTAGAAGTCCTGTGCACTAAACATCCCGTGGTTGCCTAGTCATGTGTAGTCCACATTGTGCCTGATTGCCTGAGTGAGCCTCCAAACTTCTATCAACAAAAGTGGCTAATTATAGCTTTGCTGCACTGAGCCCAGCCCAGGTCTTATCATCTCCTCCCAACTGAAAAATTGACTGTCCTCAGTCAACCTCGATATCACATGTTGTTACCTGGTCCGTGCGCCTAGTCCCTGTCCTTAAAAGGTTTGGCGACCATCATCGTAACTTCATTGAAATCCCCTGTAAGCAGGCAATTTCCGGAATCCTCTGTAAGCAGTCGATTTCCCATGCCAATGTCCTCCACCCCTGCCGCCACTGATGCCAGCACCCGTGCGCTGACCTTTATTTTTGACGCATTGCTATTCTTAGCGTGGCACCTTGGCAATGGTGCCGGCGCTTCTCAAGAGCTGGTGGTAGGAATGCTGCGGCTGCTGGAGCGGTGGGAGAGCTTTAGATCGTCTGAGGTGGCGTGGGAGGACGAGGAAGTGTTGCAGGTGTGGTGCATTGCCCGCGCTTCCAAGCACGAGGGCGCTGCGTGGCTAGCGCCATTCGAGGTTCTCCTGGTATGTGTCGTTAGCGACGTTACCTCCACTTGTAGCTGACCATTTAGTGACCTCCCCCCCCTGCCGTTTCCTCCATTGGCGCTGAGTTGGCCGAGATTTTGGGTGGGGCCCCTTCTCTTCGTCCTGTCACTAGCGCCCCAGTGGCCTCGACTTTGCGGCTGGCGCCTCTTCCCATGGGTCCCAGCCAGCCGGCTGAGGCCAACCGCGCTACAGTGGGTCGGGCGCCATGTCATGCTTGCCAGGTAGGACGTGTAGCCGCTGGCAATGAGAGCCCAGCGCCAGCGGCTCCTAGGATGGGCTCCACAAGTTCTTCTCCGCGCAAGGTACATGTATCTTCTTAGTTGCTTTGCTGCTAGTCGCTAACCGTAATTCTTCTAGTCCCGCAAGTTGGCAAGGGTAGCGCCCCTATACGAGGTGAGTTCTTCTTTTTTGGTACCTAGTTCTTAGCAATTAATTGACTTTTGCAGGCGCCTACCCAAACTTCGTTTTCCAATGCGGAGTTGAGAGATTTGCTGGGCGACCAGGCGCTTAGAGGTGGTGCTGGACACAGGGATGGAGGCAGGTGTAGTGATAGAAGGTGCAAAGGGTAAGAGGACCGTGGCGCCTGGCCAGCGCCAGGCATACAAAAATTCCAAGGGCGTGGTAAGTGATTCTTGTATCTTTAGCAACTGTTCTGACCTGATTGGACTTAGTGTGATAAGTGCTGGGCCGACAATGATCCAGAAGCCTGCTGGTTCCTGACTGGGGTTTTGCCCTGCTATCGGTGCGACGCCCTCAAGCGAGCATGTACTTACGATGGCCTCAAGTCTCAGGAGCGCGGCAAGGAAGACCCGATCGTCAAGTGCACGTTTGAACGGTCGGTACGGGTTAGGCAGGCTAGGGAGTTTGTGGTGAGGGAGCGAGCGTTGGTGGAGGCTGGCGGTGTCGCCAGCATTACAGAGGAGAGTCTGGCACTGCCGACTCATCAAGGCAATGGACCTCGGCTGCCCCCTTTGGAAGGAACTGCGCAGCCGACCGCTCGCTGGCCTCCACTGAGGGGCAGAACGTCCAAGGGGAAAGGGAAGGCCGTAGCGCGTGAGGGGTCGGTAGAGTCAGCAAGCAGGCGGTCGGTCGGTAAGAGGGCGGGTTCCCCTCTGAGTCCTGCCAGAGAGGCCAAGCGCCTCTTCGTTGGTATGGCCTCGGACGGTAAGCTTTCTGGTTTCTTCTGTGATTATTTAGCGACTTCCCGTTAGCAGAGATGGACTTTGAGCCTCTCCCCTGGCAGCGGCCCTCTCCCGTGGCTGGGCCTAGCGGCACTCAGTAAGTAATTGTTAACTGCTTACAAAGTTAGCGCCTGATCCGTCTTGGTTAGTCGGTCACCTTCTCCTTCCGTCGCTGGCGACTTGACAGAAGAGGTTGAGGGAGAGGAGGAGCAAGCAGGAGAGGAGGAGGTAAGACTCCTCTCCAGGCGTTGGGTAGCGCTAACATTTTGGCGATCCCAGCTGGCGACTGCTCAGGAGATGTCTTCTGGTGACAAGGAATTCGAGCAGGAGGAACACCCCGCCCCTGTCGCTAGGGTAGATCCTCGATGGACCCCCCTTCCCGCCTCTAGAGTGACTGGGAACGACTACGAGTGGTTGAGCAAAGAACTGGTGTACCCAGTTACCGGAATGCGGTCACCTGAGGAGCTCGAGCGGTTCATGGAGCAAGCGGCGGGTATGGAGTCGGTGATGGCACGGGAGATGAGAGCGGTGGACGCCGAGATGGCCGGGATGAGGATGTGGAGGAGGACGCTGGGGCGCAGTGTCACCATCTTGAGGCGCTACCAACAGGATTGTGAGGAGGCGCTGGCTTGGCCAGAGAGGAACAATGTCCAAGCCGAAGACCTCTTCCCACTCCCACCGTTCCCCTTCCTGTCCGACCACGATCAGGCCTAGTCGCTAGCGCCTGTAAAAGTTCTTGAACATTTAGTGACGTTGTACATAGATGGACATGTAGTAGAACAAAAAAAATGTAATCTAACTGTTTTTGGGGACTTGCAATTTTGTGTGAAGTGAGAAATCGGTAGTAAGAAAGTCTGTGTGTATAGTAAGGGAACGGGGATTGGAAGGACTTGTGAAAGAAAAGACTTAGCAAAAGTGATGTTTTGGCAACTTGAGTTCTTAAGGGAACATTCAGTAGATCATCATTGCGGAAAACCCTTGTGCAAGAGTTGCGCAAGGCGCCAGGCGCCTATAGGGCGCTAGCGCTGCGTCTTGTGGTATGTAAAAAGTCTGTGTAGTAATAAAATCTTAAGAAAGATAAAGAAAAATGGTAAGTAAGAACGGCTTAGCGAGGGTGTTAGCAACTACAAGTCGTCTTCTTCTGGATGTGGTAAGTCGTCATCATCTAAAAGGTCGGTTTCTTCGAGTTCCCTGAGTTTTGTAGTATCAATGTCTAGCGCCTCCAGCGGTAAGGGTATTTGTTCGTGCACTAAGTAGGGAAGGAGGCGGAAGGCGGCAACCGGTCTGTGCAGCACTGATCCATCTAATTCACAAAGCACATAAGCTCCTCCACGGTTGCGAGAGATAACTACCAATGGTCCTAAGTAGCATGGGCGCATCTTCTTGTTGTGGGTGGTCTCAATCTTGGAGTTCCTCATGAGCACTAGCGACCCCCGACTGAAGTTGTAGTCCTTGATGGTGGCGCTATGATCGGTTTCAAACCTGAGGGCGGCTTGGCGCTGGGTGCCAAAGACAGTTTTGTGTAAGCATGCTAAGTCTTCACTGCGTCGTTGAAGGTCGATAGCTCTTCTGGCGATCAGGTCGGTAGTGGACAGGATGGAGTTGGGCGTGGGTTGAAGGTACGTCGCCTCCACAATGTTGGCAGAGAGCAAGGGGTGGGTGCCAGTAGCTGCATAATAAGGTGAGCACCCCATGCGTTTGCGTATAGTTACCCTTTCCGACCAAAAGACTGAATAGGTTGCTTCACTCCATCTGGACTCATTGCCATCCACCGCCTTGAAGAGAGCTTGGTGCACGTCAAAGTGAGGTAGCTCCACCAGGCCATTAGCGCGTTTGTTGTAGCCGGAGATGCGGATGTGGTGTATATTGTACTTTTTGGCGAGGTAGGTTAATGCCTTAATGATAGGAGCACCATTGTCAGTAACTATCTCTCTTAGCGCACCCCAGCGGCAAATAACGTCTTCAAATAACCACTTAGCTATGGCATCAGTGTTTTCCCTTTGTAACATCCTGAACTCTGGCCAGTGTACAAGCAAGCAGTGACCTTGTATGATGTACTTGTAGCGACCCGATTTGGGCATGTGCATGGTGTCGATATAAATCTTGCTGAAGAGAGGTGCTGGCATAGCGACCGTCGGCGGAATGAGTAGTTGGTGCATCTGTTGAATCTGGCACAGGTGACAAGTCTTGACGTACCAAGCGACGTCAGCTCTGACGTGTGGCCACCAGAAGCGTTCTAGCAGGATAGC
This sequence comes from Termitomyces sp. MG148, assembly GCA_003313785.1. Taxonomy (NCBI): domain Eukaryota; kingdom Fungi; phylum Basidiomycota; class Agaricomycetes; order Agaricales; family Lyophyllaceae; genus Termitomyces; species Termitomyces sp. MG148. The sequence continues at coordinate 8,299 of QLOM01018435.1, read as the reverse complement.
ACATGTAGCATAAAGTCCTCTGTGGCCTAAGTCATCATGCATAGCTTGTAGGATCTTGAGTCGGTCGCTAGACTGTACCACCAATTTGTGAGCACCATCCTTGTTGCGTCGCCAAAGTCGATTGTTGCTTGTAAAGAAATTGGTGGCATATCGTATGAAAGTAGCATATTCGTCGTCGCTAAGATGGTCAGGGCACTTAAGGGTGTCCAACCAAACCTTAATGGTGTCTAGGCGGTTGTCGTCTGCTTGGGCTTTAGCGCTCCTAGGCACTGAGTCGTAGGTGAGGTCAGCACTGTTTTCTCGTAGGGGTTTAGGTTCCTCAACGCGTCTGAGGGTTGGTGCCTGGTCGGTAAGGTTTGCGGTAAAGAATGTGAGAGGGGCCGTGAAGGGAGTTGGTTGGTAGGGAATAATGGGGTGTAAGTAAGCGCTAGCTGGTTGGTTGCTACGGAGCAGCCGAATAGGAAGTTGTATAAAGTGAATGAACCCATGCAAGCGGTCAATCCAATCGTCAAAGGTGTCGTCGTCGCTACGGTCTGGCATAGGGTTGGTAGGCTGCAATGGGCGTCGGGAGAGTCCATCAGGTCCGTGGTAAGTGCCCTTTACGTGTACAAGTTCAAAGTGGAACATTAGAATAGCGACTATCCAGCGATTCATGCTGGCGGAGGGCTGTATGTCAGAGTTCTGCAGCATACCTTTGATGTACCTAGCGTCCACTTCTACAATGAGGTTGCGCACGCCAATGAGATACATTCTTAGTGCCTGGAAAGCCTTAAAGAGGCCATAGAGTTCAAGTTTAGCCTGACTGTAGCGAGATTCTCTGTCGTTTAGCATAATGGACCCAAAGCGGTTGTAGCGCCTCTGTTTCCTATTGTCGCTAAGGCATTGGCAGAGAAAGAAACCAACCGCAATGCAAGAGGTGTCCACCACCAGGATGACTGGGTCTGGCGACTGATAATCAATAGGTACCAGGGGCTGTGCTTCCTGTAGTGCTTTGACAAGGTCTTTTTGGGCGGCAACTTGTTCTGGTCCAAACTCAAATGGGGCGTTAGCGCATGTGAGTCGGTTAAGATGGTGAGCACGGTGGGCAAAGTTCTTGATGAAGATGTGCAAGACGCCAACAGTCCCTAAGAAGGCACGTACCTCCGACAGGTCGTGGCAGGTACCCCAGCGCTCCAGAAGCGCTAAGCGTGACTCGTCGGGAACGCGTCCGCTAGGCGTGCAGACATGGCCAAGGATCTTGAAGCAAGGGGCGCATAAGACAAGCTTGTGGCCAGAGAACGTCCCGCCACAATACTTCATATGCTGGAGAATGTGATTAAGAAGTTGGAAGAAGTCCCATAGCGCTAGGCGAACGCCAGGATTGTCAGGGTGAGTTGCTGGGAGGCCATTAATGAGTCGCCAGTCTTTGGGACCCTTAGCGCCAACGTCGTTTATGAAGCTTTGTACAAATTTGGGTATTTTGGGTTGGAGGATAAAGTTGACGTCATCGTGGAATATGGGGACTGAGTTGGTCCAACCCATTGGTAAGGTGACTAGGCGCAAGGCGCCAAAGGGAGTTTGAAAGGTAGTAAGGTCACGTGAGAAAGGGTGGATAAGGCGCTCGTCGTAGCCGACATAGAGGTCTAAGGTAGCACCACAAATCCAACTAGCAAAAGATTCAGCAACATGGTCAGGAAAGGAAGAGACGCCAGAGTGTCGTATGGTGACCCTATTTAGCGGCTCTAGACTGTGAACAATACGGAGGTTACCATTTTTCTTGAGGATACAGAACCAGCGTGAGCGGTAAGCACTATTCAAAGGCTCATAGACGCCAGCCTTGATCTTGCTGCGTATGATCTGGCAAACCTCGGCTTCAAGTCCAGGCGGTATAGGTTGGTTATGTTCAGTCCAGGGTACATGTGGAATAGTCGGTATGACAACCGGCAGGAAGAAGTCGGTACGGAAGCTACCCCTCTCAGAGTCCTCCCAGGCGAATGCTTGGTTCTGTTTGGACATAAGGTCGGTAAGCACATCCAATTCTGATGAAGTGAGAAAACCAGTGTCATGGTCGCTAAGGAATTGCTTGCGACGATCCTCGGTGAAGCGACCAGTCGGCTGGAAGGGCGGCGGATTGGGAGTTAAAGTCGGGAGGTCGGCAAGAGGGTCTTAGGGTTAGGGGTTGTATGTTTTTGGGGTTCATACTGGGATTAAGCGCATCAGCGCTAGTGTCAAGAGAGGGAGAAAGTACTTCGGAATCAAGATAAGCAGTTGAAACAATATTTACACAACCACTTTGGTGGTCATAATCTAGCGTAAGCGCTACGTCTCCGTGATTGTCGCTAATCACCTCCTCAATGGCGGATGAAAACACCTGTGTTGGCCTGGGTGTTGTTCAGTGAAGGCAGGTGTCTTGGTGAGCTTTTCTTTTTGGCGACCTCTGGGGAAAGTCGGTACCATGCGGCGGACACCAGAGTTGGGGTTGCTAATCGTGAGGGTGGTTTCGTCGTCTGAAAGGGTCCTGACTATGGAGCGTGCTAAAACGTCAAAGGGTCGACCAAGTAAGATGTCATATGCGAGGGAACGTAGGATGTGGATTTGCAAATAAAACATAAGATTGCCAATAGTGCATGGCACATTCTTGGCGAGTCCAAGCGACCTGTCTACTGTGCCGTTAGCGCTTTGCATGTTTAAAACAATACCTGGATCATAGATCAGGCCCAGGTTATTGGCGACTTTGGCTGATATAGAAATGATTTGAGACCTGCTATCCACAATAGCTTCAATTTCCTGGCGACTGTCGACGGTGAGCATAATAGAGCGTATGGCTTGTGAGTCTTGAGCGACTGTGAGGATAGCAGGGTCTTCTCCTGGCGCTAGCGACTTGATATAAGATTCCATGGGGTCCACAGAGGTGGCGTTAGCGAGTTGTTGTGCGAAGTCGGTGTCAATAAGCGTGGGGTCAGTAGTGACAGAAAATCCAGGTAGTGCGTCGTCTATGTTGCTAACGTCTTGTACCGTTGCCTGAAGAGTGCGCTTGGGGGTTACCGCTGTTTTGACTTGATTCCTTACATCTGGTGCTATGCTGCAAAGTTCCTCTACTGACAGGGTGACGGGCGTTTTCATGATGCGGCTAAAGACGTGGTTGGATTTCTCTATGTCATATATGGGAGCAGTGGGTCTATATCCTCCTTCCAGTCGCTTGTCAGGAGCGGCAAAGTTCCGTTGGGCGGGCGCAGTATAGCATGCAGGTAAACCCGCGTAAGGGTGTAGAGGCGGCAAGGGAGCACTGTTAGCGTCTGTTGTGTGGTTAGCGGGTTTAGCGACGGGTGCAGGGTTGGTAGGCGGTTGGGTGGTTACAGCAGGGGTAACGGTAGGCGGTGAAGTAACATTGGGGTCGGCAGTGACAGGCGCTAGAGGTCGGTATCCCTTGAGGGGCTGTTTAGGTTGCTTAATTTCCACACCGTCAAAGACCTGGTTCTTCAGCATTGCCAATTCCTTTTCTAGGCTTTCAATACGTGCGTCTTTAGTGAGGTTGCCCGAGTCGCTAAAAGTGTCCAAATGCATAACTTCAAGTACCATCTGGTGCTGCATAGCTTGTTCCGCGTCGGGGTTAGCGTTGCTGGTAAGGGTGCCAGTCGCCAAGTTGCCAGGGTTTCTACGATGCCATTCATCCACACGCTCTTGGTAGGACTTGAGCTCTGGGTAATTGGGAATGATGGCACCTGAGGGAAGTACCACTTTACCGTCAGCAGCCCGGCGAATGCGTCCTTGGCGAATGTAGTTTTCCAAAGTAGGGCAGTGACCCCTTGTCATAGTGTGGCCGACTTCACCACAGAAATGGCAGAGGTTGTTAACGGGGGCGGGATTACGAGAGGCGGTAAGACTAGTGGTGATCATGGTTTCGATACAGGTCATGGCGCTAGCGACTGCGGTAGCAATGGCGGTGTCCAGATCTTCTTTCTTCACGTATCGATCGGCTGGCGGTGGAGTCGGTAAGGGAGCAATGGCAGCGGCAGAGACAGGCAGTACACCGGGGACGGCAATAGGACGAGGGGCGCTCACGCCAGTGTCCGTGCCTTTAAGAATCCACTTACCAGCCTCAAAGACGTCGTCCACATTATAGGGCTCCTCCGGGTGGTGGTTAGGCTGAGTGATCTCCAGGCGCCTAGCAATCCTAGCCCATAGCGACGTGGGGATACCTTGCTGGAATAAGCGACGTTCCTCATTCGCGTAGAGCTTGCCGTTCTGTAAAAGCCACCTGGCGACTCTCTGGAAGTCGCGGTAATAAGTCAAGAGGGCGCCAAGGGTGTATATGCCGTTGTAAAAAATGTCCTGTACCAATTTCTGAAGTTTGCTGACCGTATAACGTGTAGAGGCTTCAGCGCCAGGATAGAGCCTAATCACGGCGGCCTTCCATTCTTCATAAGTTGCTGCCAGTAGGGGGTTGTCGCCAAGAGCAGCAGTAGGGGCGCTAAATTCCCTGAGGCCAGTCCATGTTTCTGCCGTGTCGTAGGATACATAGCGAGCCGCGTATTCCTTCATTTGGGTGTGGTCGGTAATGCTGCAGTCGCGAAAGAGGTATTCAAGTTCCTTAAAGTATTGAGTGAGTTCCTGGGGTTTGGTCTCATCCCATTTGGGGGTGGAGAAGTGGTTTTGAGGCGGCATGCGCTGAGCAACAGCTGCCTCCATAGTGCGAGTCGGTAACAGTGTTGTTGGTAGCGAAGTAGTCGGTAAGCGAAGTGGTGAATCTGGAGGTGACGGAGTGGGGGTTCTGAATAGTTGTGACAATGGGGTGATAGGACTAGGCGGTGATCTCTGAGCTAAGTTGGCAAGAGGAGTCTGAGTACCAGGTGCGCTAGCGTCATTGGCGGGGGAAAAAGTCTGGGATGTTGTCAACTGTAAGCTCAGTTGCGTAATCGGCAAGTTCTTGTGCTAAGGTGCGACGTGGTAAGGCTCCAAGTAACTGGGGAGTAGAAGGCAAAATGTGGAAAGGGATAGTGGCGCCTGCCGACTGAACTAGAAGGCGGCGCTGGCGTTGCAAACGAGTTTCTGGTGGAATTCTGCCCTAAAGTCCCTCGCGATGGGCTCCAATTTGATGACGCCCAAAAGTTGCTAAGTACTGTCAAGGGTAAACTGTACCTAGCTACTGTGAAAGGTAATGCGTTGGGCGGTTGCTAGTTGAGAGAGAGTCCGGGCAAGGTCCCAGAGACTTAGTTTGTTAAGGAAAATTGAGTAATTGGAAAAAAGATGCTTAGCAATCTAAGCCATGTAGCCTGCGAGGCGCTAGGGTGCCAACAGTCGGCAAGGACTTGGCAACGTAACGTAGTCGAAGTGTGCTTGTATAGCACCTAGACAGTCGGCAAGACTGGCAAAGAAGCGGCAAGCTTAGTGTAGTCGGTAAAAACAGTAAGTCCCTTTAGCAACTTTCGAGGAACTTAGTGTGCGCAAGTTGTGATCTGAACTGGGGGGATGGAATTTGATACTCTTAAGACAAAATATGTACAGTATTTATAGGCGCTAAGTCGCCGTGTTAATTAAGCTATAAGTCACTAAGTAACAAAATGGGGAATGGATTATGACAAGAAGAATAGAATGTGAAATAGCTAACCCGCGGCGTCTATCAGTCGGCAAGCGCTAAGTCACCAAGTGAGCACTGGAAGCAGTCAAATAAATGGTGACTATCCTGGGGTCTGAAACGATCAAGGGAGCTGGCGTCACCAAAGTCGCTAAGCGTTGGTAAAGTTAAGCGTCGCTAACCGCTAGGTACCGGGGCTGAGGAAGTGACGGCTTGCTGATAGCCGTCGGCAAGTCGTTAAACGTGTAATCTTATAAGGCGCCGGCTATCTTTGATCAGTGACCTGTTATCGAGCCCGAGGTCATGTGTGTGGTCCGTGCATTATCAGTCAGGTGGGCGAGTCCCGTGGTCTAGAAGTCCCATGCGCTAAACATCCCGTGGTCGCCTAGTCATGTGTAGTCCACGTTGCGCCTGATCGCCTGAGTGAGCCTCCAAACTTCTATCAACAAAAGTGGCTAATTATAGCTTTGCTGCACTGAGCCCAGCCCAGGTCTTATCAGCGCACGTGACCTTAGTATTATTTTCATTCCCTGGTGTCGTTGCTTTCTTCATTCTGAAGTGCATTGACACTAGGTATGTATTTCTTACTCTACATAATATTATTCTATTCTGAAGTGCATCGACACTAGTGATTGTCAAACACACTTTGTGTCTGTCTACAGCCGCTGCGTATAACTTGCTGCTACACAGGCGTGTCCCAGTTTCATTTTCACATGCAAGAATCCAAGCCTTGAGTTCATTAAAACTGTCGTCCTTTGATCTTAGCGGGATTGACCATGGTTCATTTGTGTAATCATCAACAATATTCATGATGTAGTTATTCCCCGTGCGAGATGTGACTGCCGCCGGACTTGTTAGATCCACCCAGACCTTTTCTAATCTCATTTTTGCCCTATGCCCTTCCCCTTCCTCACGCTCCTTTGGTACCGGTGTCCTGGTCTGTTTACCACGGATACATTGGTCACACTTGGGAGGTTTGGAAGGAAATGTAGAGGGCATACCTTCAATCATGCCTGCGCGTGCCATCTGAATGATTGATTGATAGTTCGCGTGTCCTAGACAAAGATGCCATGATTGTATGTTGGGTGAGTCATGGACCGTGAGGGCATGGTGGGTTACAGTGTCGAGCGTATAGAGGCCACGTCTAGGGATAAGGATTCCTGTTGCTATTGGTTTTCCACTAAGTTTCTTTGTCAGGGAGATGCCAGTGTCATCAAACGTTGCGGACATCCCATGATCTTGTGTTATTCTGCTGATTGATAAGAGCCGGACTGTACATACAGCGCATTTTCCAGGTCCATATAAATGCCTTCAGCAACGTGCACTCAGATAGTCCCTACCCCAATTGCTGCAATGGTAGTGCCTCCTACTCCACGTATTTGTTTCTTGGGGATCGAGTCAATTTTGACAAAGTCACTTTGGTTTGGAGAGATGTGGACAGTGGCACCTGAGTCTAGGTAGAATGGTTCCAAAGTCTGATCCAAACATGATAGAGCCATCTCGTGGTCTTCGGCAAGTGTGGTGGTGGTCTTGTACCCATCAGCGCCCAGTTCTATCATATGCTCCTCCTGAAGGACAACCCACGCGTCAAACTCCAGACCCTCAGCATTTGCAAGGAGCCCTGCAACAGGCAACGCATCGGAGCTGAGGCCAGCAAACTCCGGTGTCTGTGTCGTGCTGGGTTTTGGTGTCTGTGTAGCGAGGTATGCCACAATGGTTGTGGGGTCACCCTCCAGAGTGAACGCACTACCCCCAGCTGGAGTAAATGTGATCTTTGTGGCTGCCTTACCCTTCCTCTCTTGCTCCCTCCGCTTGTTGTCGTAGAAAGCCAGGCGGGCCTTCTTTGACTCCTCAACACTCTTGCCAGCTATCCCTCTGCCCTCCAGGATGCACCATGGCGCAGTATGGCCAGCGTAGATGTGAGCAGGGCGTTCACGAGTCTTGCATGCCATGCACGTAATGTCTTTTGCCCTAGAAGACTTGACAGGGGAAGCAACCAGTGCTGAATCGTTGAGCGTGGATGAAGGTTTATCCGCCTCCAGGAGCGTCTGTTCTCCCTCCAAGAAAAGTCTGATTTCGGTCGGCCCATACTTTGCAGTATCACCAGCCTGGTCCAGGTCATGGGAGATGATGGAATGGATATGCGCAAATGACTTGTCAGATAAAGCGGACAGTATGGCGATAGACTTCAGTAGATCCTTCATCACCTCACCTGCGTCAAATGTGTGGTCGATCTTCTCAAATATTGTGTCGACCGTCTTGGTGAGCGGCTCCGACAGACTGCATTTTGTGGTAAGTGCCTCCTGTAACAGCCAGACTTGCTTCACTGGAACTGCCCCGCTATGTCGATCCTTCAGGTATGTGTAAGGGCGACCTCCGGGGGTTGCGGCTAAGTCACACAACTGGCAGAGGGAAATCCGAAGTGTATTAGAGACAGTACATATTACAGGGAAGTAACTAATCACCTGGCAGAGGGAAATCCGAAGAGAACAAGTCTAAGGATTCCTCTGCCATGGCGTGGCGCATCAGTGCGGGGGCGGGGGCATGAGAACGACTGTACAACATCTCGGAGAAGTCCGACGACTGCAAGGGAGCGTCCCGGAGACCTCCGGGATGGCCCGAAAAGGAAATGGCTGGAAAAGGAAGTCTGGAGGGTCCCGGAGATCTCCGGGATGGCCAGAAAAGGAAGTCCCCTGACATCACCCCCCCCTTAGAGTGCGGCGTCTCGACGCACCGGGTAGAACA
>QLOM01018417.1:0-10059 GCA_003313785.1 Termitomyces sp. MG148 | reverse complement strand
GCAGCGAAGACGGGGGTGAAGGGCAAACTGGCTGCCTGCGCCTTCATCACACTTCTACCGAAAAGCCCACGTCCACGAACGAGGTTCTCCGAAAAGAGTTCTGGCACCACCTGCTTGATGTTGACAATGTTGACTCGATTGACAATACCCGTGATAGATTTACGGAGAGCATCCCAAGCGATACGTTGATATTCCGGACTGCTCTTGTCTTTGGCAGCAGCTTCCTGCATAGCACGTAGGCGTGCAGGCGGCATGTATACACCACCAGACCTCGAGCCTATTAGCTTCGCAAACTCGGCCTGAGCATCGAACTCCTTCTCTTCTTTTGGTTTGTCGGCCTTTTCGAGCTCTAAAGCTGCTACACGAGCCGCAAGCTGACGTTCTCGCTCCGCCTTGCGTTGGGGGTCAGTATCGACAACCCTAGGACGGTCCACATGTCCATTCGGGGGTGGTGAGTAAGACCTCCTTCGTGATGTAGGCGGTGCACCATCGTTTTTGGGTGAAGGAGAACGAGACCTAACGAAGTGTGAGTGCCGCCGACGATGCCTACAAAGCAGACACAGACCGTTTCCTCTTGTTGTGAGCGCCGTCGGTGTCAATTGGAGAGGGCATCACTGCAACCGACATATTCCAAGTCGTCGTGCAAGTTGAGGACGATGTTTGGTTGTGTTTTCCCATCGAATTCTTGGACAAAGGCAATTGTTTGTTCTCTCATGGCCAACGAGTAGTACCGCCTACATCTACACTGTGAACCAGATTGCACGTGTGCCTTGTAAATGGACGTATCATGATAGTATGTACGCGCTTCTGTAATCCTGCTGGGTCCGGTTCGTTATTTCGGAGAGGCCGTAATCACATGAGCATTGTTGTGTATGTTGTGCGCAGTCCCATTGGTGCTCGATATCTCTCAGGTGCACCCACGACGTCCCTGAGCAATAGTACAATGGATCAGCTTGAAGTACTCCCGTCAGTGTCCCGGGTGAGTATGTTGCAATGCGTCTGGATCGTGAGATTAAACATAGACTTAGCTGAGTGATCAAGTCGTCCGGGTTCTAGGCCAAGTACGATTCCGAAGACTTCAGCCTATGCATGCCACTAACCTTCAAATCAGAACCCCGGAAAGTTCACTCTTCAGGGTATGTTCTCGTTATTCCTTGGTAAAATGATGTTAGATCTCCCCTATTAGGCACGAATACATATATAGTTGGCAGAACGAATCCATATACGCTCATTGACACTGCCGAAGGTCGTCAAGAGTACATACCGATTCTCGAATCTGCTCTGAGAGAAACTGCTAAACCGACCAACCCTACTGAGCCGGATGTCTCTGACATCATCCTATCCCATTGGCACCCGGACCACGTCGGCGGCCTGCCAACCGTACTCGCTCTTCTCCAGCGATTATGGACACAACGCAACCCTACGCTGCCCTACAAGCCTCCCCGTCTGCACAAGTTCCCTACCAGCCCCGAGGATTCTCACCGAGCTCTTCAAGCAAACAGCGACATTTCGTCCACGCTAGCCAAACTCCCGGCCAATCTATATACTCCCTCCCCGTCCGGCAAGATGCTCCACGATCTCCGTGATTCCCAAACCCTTCTTCCCTCTGACCTCCGCGTCTTCCACACACCCGGCCATACAACCGACTCCATCGCTCTCTATGTCCCACAGGACCGTGCCCTCTATACCGCGGACACAGTACTCGGCCAGGGAACGTCCGTGTTCGAAGACCTCTCCACATATCTCACTAGCCTCAGAAAGATGCTGGACTTCAACGAAGGAGATGGTTACACCTCCCTCTACCCTGGACACGGCCCTGTAGTCCCAAATGGCAAGGAACTAATCAGCGGGTATATCAACCACCGTCTCGAGCGCGAGGCCCAAATTCTCAAAGTCCTTCAAGGCTCTCCCCCTCCTGCTGGTCCAGACGTGTCCGTCGCCACTGAGAACTGGACAACATGGACCATTGTCACGACGCTTTATGCTGCGTACCCTGAGTCCCTCTGGCTGCCTGCTGCTCACGGCGTGGATTTGCATTTGAAGAAATTAGAGAACGATGGCGTTGTAAGGCGACTTGCAGGAGAGTTGCAGCATACTAGTTGGGAGCTTGTTGATATGTTGCCGCCGACGGCGCCAGTCGACAGGAGCAGTTTACTTTGATTACTTCCCTTCAGACCGCTCTGGCCTAACGGGTCAGGTTTGTTATCTTTAAAGTCCCTATCGAAGTGCCCAGGCCTTGTCTTCGGGTCCATTCGAGGTGATATATGTCTGTGAGAATGATGTTGCTTATAACTATTAGGAGTGCACAATCAGTCGAAGCATCGGTTTCTCAGTCAAACTTTTTTTCCGACATGTAACAATGATTTCTTTTTTCGAGTTCAGGATGTTGCTGGTGATTCTCCGAGAACCGTCAAATTTGTTGAAAGGAGTACAAATCGATTGCCAATTTCATTTCATCATAAGGTAAGCTCCGGGGCCAAGTACTGGGGCGTGTTGAGAGGAAATTGCAAATTTTTCCTGGTCCGTCATTCAATATTCAAGGTCCAAGAATATGTACTCTGCCCAAGGTACACGAAATGTGTTCAGGCCCTAGGCTATTACACACTCGTCGGGCTGTTCACACTTCTCGTCCGAAAGAGACAACGGGATCATCTTAGAGACTCGGTCGTCCACAGGATCCGACCCAAACGTGGAATCACTTCGAGACTTGAAAAACTTGATCTGGTGACTCCAACGCCTCATGACAAAAAATCCACAAAACCTGGCCCGAATTCGGCCCCACCATAAAGAGTAGCCTACTCTCCTTGTTCCTGAACTTTTCTCCCTCAGGACATTCTCCAACTGTAACCCAGAAATTGATGCAGACAGCCGGTTGCTTGGCAATGGGTACGACTAGCCTGCGGGGACAGGCGTGGAAGGACAAGCAGGACGACTCCAGGAACCCAACCCCCTAGTAAATTCAGCTCCAGTCACCTCAGGATGATAGACTCATCTATGGAAGTCTTTGTACACTAACGTTGGGTTTCTCACAAACTGTGAGCTAGCTAAGATGCTGGCCTGAGGTGCCTGTGGATCGTGGGGACACCGTAGATCGCTCATTCGCTCACCCTTTCTGCTGTAAGCACATGATGTTTTACGAATAAATTACAAGCCATAGAGCATCTGATTTCACTTCCAATTATCAACTACATATCGTACCAAAGCTCCACATGTCAAACCTTCAATTTGATTTGATAAAGGCTCAAGGGATCAACGAAGTTCGAAGACTCATAAACTGCTTGATATTAGCATCTAAGCTCTCTCTTCTGCTTCCCTGGTTGGAAACCTCCATCAAAGATACAAGCATTCTCTCTTTCAGAGCAAGAACCTGAGGAGACGAGGAGATGTACAGCGGCGCCTATTCCCGATATATTGGCGGAGACGAGGCGTCATTGTCCCGTTCGCGTATATCGAGCGCCAGAATCTCATGTTACGGACAATCGTACACCGACTGGACGCCTTGGCCATGTGCAACTGGCAGAACGATTCATCACTAGCTAAAGCCCACTCAACAAGGGGAGACTCACAGAACACCTCGATGAACGCTGAGCTATCCTCGACCTGATAGTATTTGACTTTTTCAAACGCGGCCATCTCGAAAACAAGTTGGAGGATCTCATCGTCGTCGCAGCCTGGGGAAGCGACGACCTTGGATATTTTCAACGGTGAGAACATAAAGCACGACCCAAAACGCGTCATGAAAAGCCTATTCCTTTCAAGCGGTTTCGTGGGTCTGCTCTCCCAATAGCTGTGATAGTCTGACACAGTGAGTCTGCGGAGGCGCGGTGGCAGAATCCTAAAAGCGCGCGGGGAAAAACAACTGTGGTGCGACACGTGCAAGTGTTCGAGTGTCGTCAAGCTCTGCAGCAGCTGCGCGTACGCACTGTCCAGATTGCTGAAGACGCTCAAGTTGTCCAATCGGAGGCTACGAAGGTTCGTCGCAAGGGCTGGTGGTACGTGATCTATCTTGGGAGCGAATTCCGGTGATTGATGAAGGAGGGCACCAATGAAGCGAATGTCCAGATATTCGACGGTTCTCGAACACAACGCGAGGGCGCGCGAAAAATGTGAAACGGCGTTGTGGTGGTTACTGTCAAGCCTGACGGATTTTAAATTATGTCTAGGGAGGTCCAGGGAGAAGTTCATGACGGAACAATCGCGTAGGTATAGATTCTCTAGTTTCGGGAAATGGACAAGGGCAGAGTGGATTATACCCTGGGCATAAGTCGTAGCAAAAGTAGTGATTTTAAGTGGCGTAAAATTCCAGAGGGCGAGCGGGCATTGCCATAAGTACAGGGTCTTTAAATTCGGAGTGAGTTCCAGAAACTCTTCTAGGCCGTCTTCTAGTGCTTGCGACTCAGTAGATAACTGATAATCCAATGCAGCCGCGTGAACATGTCTGCCAAGCTGTGGTCGCTTCCTGAGTGTACGCAAGAGGAGAGACAGACTAGCCGCAGGCCACTGCGTATGTTTCCTTCCCTTCCATCCGGTAAAATCCAGCTGTACATCGCGGTACAAGACCCGCTCGACTATCGGGCGAAGCTTCGCGCACGTCTTTGAAAATGCGCTCAGGGAGAAACGCGTATCCGCAAAGTTCGCGTATCGGTCATCAATATACTGACTCGCGGCATCTAGAACTGGGATAGGATGGCGCAGACACGCGGCAATGTACTCAATAATCTCAACAGGGAGGTTGAGCAACGTGACGCGAGGGGGAAACGCGTCAAAGTCGCGCTCCGGAGCTGGTCGTCGCGCATCTACAGTATAGTAAGAAATAAATCAGTCACGCGAGACCAACCACCGGGATCAGCACAAGTCTATCAATGTCTCACCCGAACGAACAGAGGTCGACTGCAAAGCACTGCCGCTAGGAAAAGTATGCGCATCGCCTAGGTCGTAGTATCCCACGTCTCCGTCCCACTCCGGGAACCCAAACTCGTCATCGTCGAATGCACGGAGTGCACGGAGGTTGTACCGACGGCCGAACCGTGCGGAGAAGGAGAAGGATTCCGTGTTGAGAGGTTCGTATGGGAGAGCTCTGATACTGGAGGGTTTTTGAGTACATGTTTCGTTGGTGAACACTGTTTCCGTCGGGTGAGCAAGGGATGTACGGCATAGATGCATGAAAATTTATACTTCAAAGTTATGACCACTATACAATATCTATCCCAGAGTTCGAAGGGTGTAGGGGAAACGAAGCTGGCGTGAGTAGGCCGACGTCTCTTGATGTAGTCCGACGGAACACACCCGGCCTGCCAGGACCTTGTGAAGGGATTTCTGTGTGATGTCCGAGAGGGGAACAAATACTCAGCTGCCCTCCGGCGATTAGATGAGATTGACGACACAAAAAATGATTCCTGACACCCATCACACTTCTCAATTGTTCATTGGTAATTCGCATGAGAATCGTGAAGTAGAATCGTAATATTGGAGGCAAGTAAACACAAGGAATTATACGAGGTACGAGGATACAGGCAGACAAAGAAATATGACGAGGCTTTGAAGGGGTAACCACACATGCACGAAATTGAGACACAAGGACAGGAGGGAGAGAGAAAGGTGGAACGAAGGAGGAGAACGACGATTCTATAGCTCGTCGTCGGTAAAGACCTCCTCACCACGCTTCCTCCGTGCCATACGCTCCTTCTTGGCCTAAAAGGTAAATTCCAATAAACTCATGCACGAATACAACAGAGAGAGAGAGCACGAACCTTGCGAGCCTCCGATGCGGTCAACTTCTTCTGCTTCTTGACATCAATCTTGTTACCCATAGCATCGTACTGTACTTCCTCCTCGCCGTCCTGTTTGTCGATGCGAGGACCGGAGCCCTGGCCTTCAACCCAATTGTGGCCAGAGGCCTCAAGACGACCATCGCGCATGGCCCAAACTCTGCAAGCCATCGTCAGTCAACGACTCAAGCAAACAAGGTAAAAAATCAGAAACGCACTCCTTGCAGAGCGACTCGGAGAAGTCGCGATTGTGCGTAATGATAAGGACACCACCCTCGAAGACCTTGAGCGCCTCAATGAGCGCAGCGAGCGACTCACGATCGAGGTAATCTGTACATTGATCATCAGCGGACAGTCCAGATAGCAACAATTGTGATCACGTACTAGTCGGCTCATCCAAGCAGATGACGTGAGGACGACGCCATGTGGCAGCACCGAGAACGATCTTGACTTTCTGACCACCGGAGAGACCACGCATAGTGTTGTGTGAGACGAACTCAGCCTCAAGACCGAAATCGGCGAAGTGCTTCTCGATCTCACGACGAACAAGGGGACGGAGGAGACCAAGGCGCTGAGCCTCACGAGTATCGACCTCGAGGACTTTCTGTAGATAGACGTAAGACATTTGCGAACATTGATACAAGAAAAAAACAAATACCTTTTCGAAGCCACGCTTGATGAGCTCATCACGAGGCATCCAGATGTTCTCAGAGGACGAGAGAGCCTTGAACGAGACTTCGTACTCGTACGACTGCTTCAGCTTCTTGCGTGCAACGATCTCTTCGATGATCCTCTTCTGGCCTTCAACGACGACGATGGATCCATCCTTCATCTTCTGCGCCTCCTCCTCAGTGATCTGACGGCTCGCCTTCTGCATCTCCTCAAGATCTTCACCAGTCTGGTAACGCCACAACATGTACTCGAGCGGTGTCTTGTCGAGGTGGTTATCGATGTGGTGGAAAGCGTGCTGGGCGACGTAACCGATGACCAAGTTGGGGTGTTTCCAGATCTCACCACCCTTGTTGGGCTCCATGTCGCCAATGAGCAATTTGACGAGCGTAGACTTTCCGGAACCGTTGGGACCAAGGATGGCTACACGTGAAGAGAGGGAGACTTGCAGGGTAATGTCGTAGAGCTGTTGAACGGGCTGCGTGGGGTACTGGAAGCCAACCTTGCGCCTGTCAAACCACGTCAATCGAACGTCAGATAGAGGAGTAACGAAAGGCTTACATTTTCAGGAGGGACTTCTCCTTGGTCTTGACACCCTCAAGCAGGGGAGGGTCGGGAAGCTTGAACTTGTAGTCCTCAGCGGCTTCAAGAGTGTAGTAGGACTTGGCCTCGGGAACCTGGGCAACGAACTTCTCGAGGTTACCGCGGTATCTACGGAGCTTGAAGCGATTGAGGTGGAGGACGTCGGTGATCGTGTTGTTCAAGAATCCAGAGTCGTGCGAGACAATGACTAGTTACAATATCAGAGATCAAACGAGAAGACATACAATGTGAAATCGACGTACTGGATGTGCAGGTCTTGAGACTGACGAGGTAGTTCTCCAACCAAGCAACGTTGATGACGTCAAGATGGTTAGTCGGCTCATCGAGGAGAAGGATATCGGCCTTGAACAACATGGCACGAGCAAGAGCGAGCTTCATCTTCCAACCACCGGACAAACTGCCAATGGCGTGTTTCTGGCGCTCATCGGAGAAGCCAACGGAAGCAAGGGTATCGATAATCTCCTGCTTGTCGGCTTGAATGCGCTTGTCGGAGATGATGAACTCGAGGACGGAAGTGTCGGCCTCGCTGCCATCGATATCATGCTCGACGTAGAACGTGCGGACCTCGTCAGGAGAAGGGAAGCCCTCGACTTGACTGGAGAAAATTTGTTAAACACAGCATATAATAGCAGAAAACTTGATTACATACCCATTGGTGATAGCCCTCATGAGAGTGGACTTTCCGGTACCGTTCTTACCGCACAGACCGTAGCGGTGGCCACGCTTGAGACGGAGAGTGGCGGTGTTGAGCAAGATCTTGGCACCGTAAGCGAGGGAGAACTGGCAGTTGCACAGGTCTTCGCCTTCCTCATCGTCCTCGGGGACTTCCTCCTCCTCACCCTCGGTGGCAGAGCGGACGACCCACTCATGTGTAGCATCGGTGGGCTGGGGAGTAGCGAGGATGAAACCAAGGAAGGGAGCGAGCGAGTCCCACTGAGGAACATCGAAGTTCTTGTTGTTGACGAGGTTGGCAGCAAGGGCAGAGACGTAGACGGTGGTGGCATCCTTGGCAGGGAAATCTGCGCCAAGCTTCTTGTAGATGGAGACGAGGGATTGCGCCAGCGCGGAACCCTCGGCCTGCTTGAGGGGAGGGAGGTCTGAACCGTCACCCTCGGGAACCTCTCCGACCTGGCGGAGAGTCTTGATGGCCTTGTTGACGACACCGCGAGCTTCAGGGTCACCGATGGTCTGCTCGACCTTGATCAGGCCGGGCAGGAGTTTCGGCAGGAACGGCCGAACGGTGATGGGAGAGTCGACAAGCTTGGACATGTTGTCAACGATGCTTAAAAAATTAGATATCAGTTTCAAGGTTTTTCAATGTAACAAATAGCTAGACTTACACGGCGACCTTGCGCTTGGTAGCGGTAAGCTTCTCGTTGAGACCACGGGCGAGAAGGGGGACCATCAAGGAGAGGGTAGGCGAATCTACTTCAGAAACGAATGTGGTGGCGGAGAGGAGGGCAATGGTGTTGGGTACCTCCTCAACGGGATTAATCAGAGCCTTAATAAGAGCAGGAATAAAGCGTTCAATATCTTTGTTTGACACAAGTGCGGTGGTCTTGGTAAGCGAGTCCCGGGCGGCCTTCTTCACATCAGCCTTGGTATCCCAGATAGCTTCAGAGAGGACGGGGACGATATCAGGTGTGAGGCGAGCGGTCTGTGCAGGCGCGCTGACAACGAGCTGGTTCAAGATGACGAGGGCACCTGTTTTGATCTGCCACTTGCCGGCAGTTTTGATCTCGTGAAGAAGGGCAGGGAGGATGAGTGCGGTCGCCCAGGGGTTCATGGCAGCGACGTAGCTGCGGACAGCCTCGACGGCAGCGGTCCTGGGGGCGGGCATCTTGTCGGCAAAGGCCTCAACTAGAGCAGCGTAGATGCCAGATTCAATGAAGATGGGCTCGAGCGCCTTGACGGCGCCGGCACCGACGAACTGGACGATGGCATCTGCCGCGGCCTCACGGACAGCAGGTGATTTTTTGTCGGCGAGAGCTGCGAGGAGAGCTGCAGGGAAACCAGCAGAGGTGAGAGCCGAAGGGCCTTCTTTTTGAGCAACGGCGGCGAAGGATGCGACTGCAGATTTGCGGGCAGCGGCATCAGCGACGAAGAGGGCAGCGACGGCGTCCGATGGAGCAGCAGCGGCTTTAAGAGAGGCAGGAGAAGGAGTTGCGGGAACAGAGGCGGTGGCAGCGGGCATTGCTGAAATCTGCGCAGACCAAGTCAGGACGACGATGTGCGATTCAAAATTTTTTGATCTGACCTTTGGAGAGAATATATCTAAGTCGTTACTGGACCTTGTCAAACAAAGATCGCTCTATTTCTAATAGGTGGCAATATGCCTACAGCCAGAGATCAGCACACACAACACAGCGAGGGACACTGCATTACCTCTAAGCGGAGGGGATAAGAGAAAGAGTGGAGGTGAAGGAAACCCTATCACAATTTTTCCAAAGGTACTTGTAATCGCTTACGTCGGAGCTTGAAAAAATTGCTCCATCCGAGATCATATCCGTGATGGGCGGTGCAACAGCGGTCGAAACGCGGGGCACATATACTTACGGCAGAAGGGGCGAGCAAATGTGCGATCTACGGAGGCCTCACGATCCACAGCTTTGAGCCAAAAAATACCCCAAAGTCTCAATAAACAGCCGCTGTGGGTGTTTGAAACTCACACAATCGGTGGCAGTGCGCGGCTGACAAACAAATGAATGCTATTGAGCCACTCTACAAGTGATAATCTACTCCTTGACCGAATCATCTGCAAACGTCAGTGGTGCGAAAACCTACGGAGCAATCGGGACAATCATCAGCAATCAGCCAAACAAGAAACAACGTGTCAAGAGAAGCTCACATGTCCACCACCTTCAAAATGCTTACTGTTCGCCTCGACCCAGTGAAGTCGCAGCGCGTGCAAAAACGCCGACAGACCCTGTCGACAAGATGAGTCCGTATCGGGCAGCTGATCACGATTATCACACACCTCCATAATGCACAGGACAAATACTGTCCCAGAGAACCAAAA
>QLOM01018399.1:0-11675 GCA_003313785.1 Termitomyces sp. MG148 | reverse complement strand
AGCCCAGATTCAGTTATGTAAATTATGCAGATAATCCCCTCAGACTTGCTCACCCCAACATGGAGGGGGAAGAAAAATTTCAGCTGTTCCATCAACAATGCCATTATAATACCATTGCATCATAGGCAGCATAGAGCAAGTCAGACGCATCTTCGTTCGGGCAGTGTGAGATGGCCTTGTGCTACCACTGTATACAGACTACGCCATGAGCAACGGTGATTGCATTACAGTCCTAGTTACGACACATAACTTATCAACCAGTTCTCAAACGCGTACGTAGCGCTTGGCTCTCGCAGCACTCGAAGGCGAAGGTGTCCGTAACATACTTGGTACGCGACCAAATGTATGCAGTACGGACCTCGGTCGTTCATGCGTGGACCTCCCCGAGTAATTCTACCCTACCCTACCCTACCAGGACACAATTGTTTCATTGATCTCACTCTCCTTGCTCATTCGTCTCCATATGGTCGATCAACGTTTCACGAGGGGCATCAACCTAAATATGACCTGGTAAATTGAAGGTAAATTTGGGCATCTTTCTCATGAAGCGATTCTTATCACAAGAGAATGTTGCTAGCGTGCGGTTCTGTCGACAAGAGCGTTGTGATCTCCCAATAAAGCTGCTTTTGCGCCGGGTTTAGGTGTAGAATCTTCGATTTCTGACGGGGACATGATGTTGTAAGACTTGGATTTGTAATCTTCCGGAAATACTTACTTCTTGATTCAATTTTTGGATATACTCGTATGAGTCATATACATAGCTTCTGATGAATTCGACTCCTGATATGAAGGCACTGACGTATCCGCATGGACTATCCCCGACATCATAAGCGAGGTTTGCCGAACACTAATTACTTACATAGTCATGTATGTATCGAGTCGTCTTTTGGCGCGTCGCGTTTTCAACCAAAATTCGTTGATAGCCAGCTTCGGCATCGTATGGCAGACGTGACGAGATAGTGAGTGACAAACCGCCAGTCGTCGTCAAGAAGGGACTCGACGATTGTGAGGTATTTCCCCTCCGTTCAAGTTCTATGATCTTTTATTTTACAAGATATAATCACTGACAAAGAATCACACAGAGAGGCAAGAGAATTGTTGAAATATCGGAGACTGCAGACTTGGGGGTCGTGCCGATTACGCCGTGGGGGATAGTAAGTAACTTGTTTACATCCTGATCATCTTCTCTTCAACATCCCAGTCGGACAAAACGACAAGCAATGTCGCATACTACCGAATCTACCCAGACACCCCAACCCTCCACCAACGAAGCTTCTGACAGACCATTTAGTATATTCACGTCAAGTGAAAAATGGTTTATTGTCTCTGTTGTAGCGTTTGCTGGCATCTTTAGGTGCAAGTTTCTTAACACGTCACGGTTCATTCTCTATGCTAACATCACTCTTTCATCAGTCCTTTTACAGCTAACATCTATCTTCCTGCTCTTCCAACCATTTCGGAAGTATTCCGTAAATCCACAGAATTAATCAATTTAACGGTTGGTGTTGTTCCTCTTTAGATTATGATTGACCTAATGGATCCATGTCAAAGGTCACGATGTACATGGTCATGCAAGGGATAGGTACCTCTCTCCATCATTTACGCAATAATCTACTCATAAAAACCCTGAAGCACCCATGGTCTGGGGTCCTATCTCTGATTTTCGAGGGCGACGTCCAATTTTCCTTGGATGTTTAATGATTCTTTCGCTAACGTGTGTTGGATTGGCGTTGGTTCCAACCTCCGCTTACTGGCTCCTGATGCTCCTGCGATGTTTGCAAGCCGCTGGATCCGCTAGTACGATAGCGCTCGGTATCAACTTGCATTGATCTTGATGATTTGTTTTCATAATTTGCAACGTTTAGGTGCTGGAGTTATTAGCGATATTTCTGAACCCAAAGAACGTGGTAGCTTTTTCGGGATGTTCATTATAGGGCCCATGGTATAGTTATGGTTCCTACCAACTCGAGGTATACAGATTCAACATTCAATGCTTAAAGGTTGGTCCTTCTATCGGTCCGGTTATCGGTGGTGCGCTGTCTCAACATCTTGGTTGGAGGTATGAGGTTCCTCATGATCTTACAGTTTCTACTCATGCTTGGCACATTTATTTAGGTCAATCTTCTGGTTTCTTTGCATCGGCGCTTCAATTTGTTTGGTGATGCTAATTCTGTGCGTTCCTGACGTTATTTTTGTACATGAACTAACCATGGTAGTCTTGCAGATTCCTGCCTGAAACTTTGAGGAGCATTGTTGGAGATGGGAGCGTACTGCCATCCTCCATACATCGCCCTGTGATTTCCATTATACAGTATAGAGGCGAACCTTGCTACGAATCTGTCTCGCTCACAAAGGGCATGCAAAACCCATTTCGGCTTTTGGTTCATATAGATATCATCATACTTCTCGCCCTCAATGCGCTTGTTTGTGCTGTTTACTATGGATATACTGCAACGATTTCCACCCTGTTTGTCACTGCGTATCCTTTTTTGTCCGAGACCGAAATTGGCCTATGTTACTTGGCTATTGGAGGCGGCATGGCTATTGGTAGTATATGCAACGGCAAGCTTCTCGATTGGGAATTTTGTAGGGTTTCGGAGAAGATCAGATCGAGACAATCTGCAGAGAAGAGTCCAGAGCCGTCCAAGGCCGCAGGGAGCAAGCAGAACATTCCTCTCCACTTTCCTATCGAACAGGTATGTACAGCTTGTTGGCAGAGAATCTTAGTCATAGAAACCGGATGTAGGCCCGATCGAGACTTCTTCCTGCTCTGCTCATCCTCCTGGTCGCCTGTTCTGCAGGTTATGGCTGGTGCATTGAAAAGAGAGTCCATCTTGTGGCACCATTGATAATCCAGGTCATCGGTAAGTTAGTTTGGCATTAGATCACAACGTTACATCTCATCGTCCAACGAAGTCGGTTATATCACGATCGCCATTATGAACTCAGGACAAACCCTAATGCTTGATCTTTTCCCTGGCCAAGGCTCATCAATTACTGCTTGCGTGAGTGGTCATTGAGTTGACGTACTCATAAAGTATTGACCTTCTTTATCCAGAATAATCTGGTGCGATGCACCCTCAGTGCAATTCTGGTTTCTATAATAGATATCATCTTCAATGGAATTGGTATTGGATGGACTTTTGTATTATTGGCCGGACTCTCATTGCTTGGCATCCCCTTGGTCTATCTTGTCATGTGGATCGGACCTAGGTGTCGTTCACAACGGCAACCAAAAGCATGAAATACTTGACCAATGACTCAATGAATGACATCACTCCAGACTTGTATACTCACCTTCCTCGATGTTACAGGCATCATATTTCCATCTGATAGAAATCACATGCTTACGTAATGTAGTTCCTCGGGTGGACAAAAATAAAATAAAATAGCTCAAATTATAAAAACTGGTATTACTTGTTTCATGTTCTATTATTGAGCCGCCTGTAGATAGACCACATTAACCGATAGATAGGATTCCAGACGGCCAGGTGTGTTTGCAACACTGCAGTGTTTGTGAAGTTTCTGGCATCCAGAGGGAGACGCATGTCTGCACGCATTGCCTTGGATATTGATGTTCCTCTTCCAATCTCCATAATAGTATACTCTGAGCTGTTTAGCTAATTGCACAATGAGTCGTGTCGATATATCTTTTTGTACCTCTGCTGCATTTCCACGAGACGAATGGGGCTACGTCCCAATTGGGAGGTTCTGCACGTGGGAAGTCACCATGTAGTCAACAAGGTCAAATGCTTGGTAATTTACATTGTTTCCTCGATTCCAACTTCGGGGGACATAGCGCTATCGTCATTGATCTTTGGGTTGGAGCTCTCTCCGCCCTCTAGGAAGCCCTAAACTTAAGAAAATGAGCCAAGGTACTTCTTCCTGAGCTTTCTTTACTACAATGGCCGACGTTTTCGCCTAGAATTCGGTACGATTGAGGACCCTTACTCTTTTGATGATACGGCCTATGGAATGGATGAAGATGAAGATAGCTATGAGGAGATAACTCAAGAAGATTGTTGGACTGTCATTTCTAGCTTTTTTGAACAGAAGGGTCTAGTTCGACAACAGTTGGATTCGTTTGATGAGTTCGTCCAAAATACCATGCAGGAACTGGTTGACGAGAATTCGGACTTGATACTTGACCAGGCGGATCAGCACACTGGACACGAAAGCGACATGACTCGGCGATATGAGATTAAGTTTGGTCAAATATATCTTTCGCGACCAACAGTCACCGAGGCCGATGGGTCAGTTTTGCCTGTGTTTCCTCAAGAGGCGAGGTTGAGGAACTTGACATATTCTGCCCCCCTGTATATCGAAATGAAGAAAAGAGTCCTGGTTGGACGGGAGAGCTCAGATGGGATGCCAGGCGACGTTGCTTGGGAGGCAGAACACGACGACAATCCCGACGAAGCGACAAAAGTCTGGATCGGAAAAGTGAGGAATGCCCTTCACATGTTGTATGCGGCTCTGACCGGTGTAGGTGCCGATCATGCTTCGGTCTACATTCTGCATTCTTCGCGATTTGGGAGACGAAGAACTCTACGACTTGAACGAATGTCCTTACGATTCCGGAGGATATTTCATTATCAATGGTTCTGAGAAAGTCCTAATTGCACAGGAGCGGATGGCAACAAACCATGTCTATGTTTTCGCGAAAGCCCAGCCGTCGCCCATCAGCTTTTTAGCTGAGATACGCAGCGCTGTGGAGAAGGGTGGAAAGACTATAAGTCAATTTCAGGTCAAAATGTTTCATAGGACCCAGGAGCGATCTGTGAGCATCGTCTGCTGTGTTGGTTGGTCTCCAATTTACCAAGTTATCAGTCAGGGAACGTGATGAAGGCAACTATACCCTATATTAAAGTTGATATTCCAATATGGGTCGTATTCCGCGCCCTTGGTGTGATATCCGATCGAGATATTCTCGAACATATCTGTTACGACATGCAGGATGCGCAAATGCTCGAGATGCTGAAGCCTTGTATCGACGAAGGTTTCGTGATCCAGGATCGGGAAGTAGCTTTGGATTTCATTGGGAATCGTGGAACCACGACCGGCCTTTCACGTGAACGTCGTATACGATATGCACAGGAAATTTTGCAGAAGGAGATGCTACCCCATGTTTCGATGGCTGAAGGTTCTGAGTCAAAAAAGGCCTATTTCTTTGGCTACATGATACACCGGCTTCTACTTGCTGCATTGGAACGGCGAGAGCTGGATGATCGTGACCATTTTGGGAAGAAACGTCTTGACCTGGCTGGTCCTCTACTTGCCAATCTTTTCAGAATGTTGTTTCGTAAGTTAACGAAAGATGTTTATCGTTATCTTCAGAAGGTTCATTTTTCCTCATATAAATCTGATCTTTATGCTTATGTTGTTTCCAGTGCGTGGAGACTCATAAAGAATTCAATCTTGCGCTTGCTGTTAAACATCAAACTATCACTAATGGCCTTAAATATTCTCTTGCCACCGGTAATTGGGGTGATCAAAAGAAGTCGATGTCCGCAAAAGCCGGCGTATCACAGGTTCTAAATCGCTATACATATGCCTCCACGTTGTCCCATCTTCGTCGGTGTAACACGCCCCTGGGACGAGAGGGCAAGATCGCCAAGCCCCGTCAATTGCATAATACCCATTGGGGAATGGTCTGTCCCGCGGAGACGCCAGAAGGCCAAGCGTGTGGACTGGTCAAAAATCTTGCTCTCATGTCATGCATTTCTGTCGGGTCATACTCTGCTCCTGTCATTGAATTTTTGGAGGAGTGGGGTTTGGAGTCACTGGAAGAAAATGCTCATTCTTCCACTCCTTGCACAAAGGTCTTTGTTAATGGTGTCTGGATGGGCGTCCATCGTGACCCTGCAAACTTGGTGAAGACTATCAAAAAATTGCGACGGAAAGACGACATCAGCCCTGAAGTTTCTGTTGTACGGGATATTCGGGAAAAGGAGCTGCGACTCTACACAGACGCTGGCCGCGTCTGCCGGCCCCTGTTTATCGTGGAAAATCAACAGCTTGCGCTTGAGAAGAAGCATGTTCGCTGGCTTAGCAACGGGAAGGATGATAACGGAGCCGAGTACAAATGGGAGTCGTTAGTCAAGGGCGGCGTAGTTGAGCTCTTGGATGCAGAAGAGGAGGAAACAGTCATGATATCGATGACTCCGGAAGATCTTGAAACTTCCAGATTGCAACAGAGTGGCGTCAACCCTGCTGTTAACGAAGATTTTGACCCTGCAGCTCGACTCAAAGCCGGGATCAACTCACATACTTGGACTCATTGCGAGATTCACCCAAGCATGATTTTGGGCATTTGTGCCAGTATCATCCCATTCCCTGATCACAATCAAGTAAATACCATTAAATCTTGTTTTTATTTCCGTGCTGACAATATATATCAGTCTCCTCGTAATACATACCAGTCCGCGATGGGTAAACAAGCGATGGGAATCTTTCTGACGAATTTCCTCATCCGAATGGATACCATGGCCAATATCCTGTATTACCCTCAAAAACCTCTCGCTACAACAAGGTCAATGGAGTACTTGAAATTTAGGGAGCTTCCTGCAGGTCAAAACGCCATTGTTGCCATTCTATGTTATAGTGGTTACAACCAGGAAGATTCCGTCATCATGAATCAAAGTTCAATCGACCGTGGTCTGTTCAGAAGTATTTACTATCGAAGCTACATGGATCTGGAGAAAAAGAGTGGCATCCAACAGCTGGAAGAGTTTGAAAAGCCTTCCCGAGATAATACTCTTCGCATGAAACACGGGACATACGATAAACTTGAGGATGATGGGTTGATTGCTCCCGGCACCGGTGTTGCGGGCGAGGACATTATCATTGGGAAGACAGCACCAATCCCTCCTGAAAGTGAAGAATTAGGGCAGCGTACACGAACTCATACACGTAGGGACGTCTCGACGCCTCTTAAAAGCACAGAGAGCGGAATCGTGGACCAAGTCCTGATTACAACGAACTCTGAAGGGCAGAAATTCGTCAAGGTTCGGGTTCGGTCCACTCGTGTACCTCAAATCGGAGACAAGTTCGCTTCTCGTCATGGTCAAAAAGGTACTATTGGAATCACGTACCGTCAAGAGGACATGCCCTTCACCTCTGAAGGAATTGTTCCCGATATCATAATCAATCCACACGCTATCCCCTCTCGTATGACCATTGGACACTTGGTCGAGTGTCTGCTCTCCAAGGTTGCTACTCTTATTGGAAACGAGGGTGATGCAACACCTTTCACGGACCTGACGGTCGAGTCAGTATCCACTTTCCTCCGGCAGAAAGGCTACCAGTCGCGCGGCTTGGAAGTCATGTATCATGGTCACACTGGACGCAAGCTTCAAGCTCAAGTTTATCTTGGTCCAACGTATTACCAACGTTTAAAGCATATGGTTGACGATAAGATCCACTCGCGTGCTCGTGGTCCTGTTCAGATTTTGACGAGGCAACCTGTGGAGGGTCGAAGTCGAGATGGTGGTCTCCGTTTCGGAGAGATGGAACGCGATTGCATGATATCCCATGGCATTGCAGGTTTCTTGAAAGAGCGACTCTTTGAAGCAAGTGACGCGTATCGTCTTCATGTCTGTGACATGTAGGTTCCCTCTTTCCATTTTTTCTACGTGTAATTAATGGATCTGTAGCTGCGGCTTAACGGCGATCGCCAACCTAGTGGGTTTTCTATCTCTTAACTTAGTGCTATCAATGACTGACCAGATCTTCTATCCAGAAAAAGCAAAGCTTTGAGGTGCTTATTCTAATCTAGCATTTTGAGATCAAAGTCTGATTTTTTTTCATAGTGCCGCGCTTGCAAGAACAAGACAGCTTGTTCACAGTTGTACATCCCTTATGCGGCCAAGTTGCTGTTCCAGGTATTTTTGGATGTTTTTTTTTACGTTTGTTATGTTTTTGCTGACCGCCTTGACTCAACTCAGGAATTGCAAAGCATGAACATAGCCGCTCGGTTATACTCGGTGTCTTCTGGACGTATTCGGGATTGATGTAAGAGTTGCTAGAATGTATGATATTAGTAAAAGCTTGTTATGTATTATCAGAATAATGGCCACATCTAGTGCGTTAATCATCTCGCAAGCTGTCTCCCATGAGTCCCTGCCTCTCGTGGTTGTCCGTATTTCCATATCTTTCACCAGAAAGCCGACGTTGTTTAGCACTGACATTATCCTCGCCATCGCTTCCTGGATCCTCATCTCCAATTTCAAAAACAACCTCAGGGTGTGCCGGCCCACCAGATCCGCGACTTGCCACAAGAGTGGCATCATCGTCGTCTCGTGCATGCGTCCTACGACTTAATGCTTCAAGGTCGTAGTCTTCCGCATCTTCCTCATCTTGAGCAATTTCATCTGACATTGCCAATGTAGAGACAAGAGACAAATAAGTATAATGAATTTTAAAAAATTAAAAAGAAGCGCATATCTTCTATTGTTTGCAGATGGACGCCAAAGGATTGATATGGAAGCGAACGCAGCAAAGTAGAGCAATGCTAGCCAGCCATCCAAAAGCCACCATCGAACACGCCAAGATTTTGCCGCGTAATCTGATAAAAGAGAGTGAACCATATTGCCCGAGTTTGATTTAGAGAACCAACCTTCAGCCAGACGTCCTGAGAATGACAAAGAAGAAACGACAAAGAAGATGGCAATAACAACGACCGCTCCTAGGAGGATATAATATAAGCGCTGAAACATTTTTAGCTTGTATTTTTGCTTGCGGGCGCGAAGCTGCGCAATCGTTGCTATTCAAGAGTGAGGGTGAAATTTCTCCGTAACGATGTATGGTGTACAAACCATTCAAGGAATATATAATCCACAGGAGGAAACCACTTAGCGTGAATGCAAGTGGAATCACGAACATCAAAAGGATGAGAGCGGACGTTGATTCTAGCTCGAGTTCGACAATACCGACCGCGTATAGGACTGAGATAGGTTTACCAAAGAGGGAAAGAAACAAATATACGGTGTTTAACTTACTTCCGAAGATAAAATGTGCGCCAGCCAGAATTTGACACTTTGACATCGTCCGACCGAGAGATTCGCGGACGACGCTAAGCCCCAACGAAACGACCAGTAACATGAAAAACGACATTGCGTTACGCGCCGCGTCCAAAATAGCGACTGTTCATTCCATGAAGCTTCCATGGAAAGCTGTCCAGACTTCTATTACTTACCAACGATGAGAAATACAGTTGCGGCAGTACCTCTTCCGTGCGAATTGAGATACCTATAGTATCCTGCATTCACATAAGATCTTGGTAGGCTGAAAGAAAAAAGTATGGAATACCCCAATTCGCGACCATCTCAATGAGCAGTAAACCGACAAGGCCAGAGAGGTAATACTGTAAAGGGGTATGTGCGTGTGAAAGTGGGACTAGTGCAAATAGATCTACCTGAATGGGCAGGAGTTCATGTTGATGCTGATAACAAAACCATCCCCACACTGCTGCAAAGATAGCATAGACGAGAGTCATTGCAAAGTAGAACTAGATCGGACCAGAAATTCAGTGGCTTTACAGTTAAGAACAAGATGGATGCTCACGTACGTTGACTTTCGGGTAATCAGATGCGGGAAGCTTTCCATTGAAGGTGTTTTGGAAGAGCACACGACCGGTATACGAAGGATGAAAGGGGACATCTGTGGCAGCTCGTTTCGAGGGCGGATTTACAGTAACGGGAACAACGGCTGCAGTAAATGTCAGTTAGAAGCAAGTGATAAAATGAGGATCCCTTACCTACACAGTAGTAGCCAGTCTTTCGAACGGGGTAGTGTATTGGCCCGGTATATGAATACAGGTCAGTGAATTCTGTCTGGCGCTGAGAAACCGGAAGATATTCAGAAGGCAAGTCCCGTCGTCGCCATGGGGAGGTATAATTGTTGACAGGAGGGGTTGGGTTACCCGCTGGATTGTTCCAAAAATCGCTGCGTGTGACATTCGTGTTTTGTGTGGGCGTTTTGTCGGCAGGAAGTTCAACTCTTGCAGACCAAAAGCTGGTCTGATTGATTTGCTTCCCGCTAGGTAGGTCGAGGATAAAACGACCCAGCTGATCTCTTGTACACGTTCCTTCTATTACTGCTTGCGCGGTGCAGACATAGGTTTTCTTAAGAGGAATCAGGTGTCAAATGTGCTGAAGAGGGAAGCATTAGTGTTACTTACAGGCAGATACTCATCCGTAGAGTCTGTAGACTTCCCCAGATATCCTACATCAGCCCATTCATAAATTACCATTGCAACCTGGCCTTGGGAGGTAGCGTCGAAGCTGACTGCACAGGCGCGTTAGACATAGACTCTCATTTCTGCAAAGGGTGCACCATTAATATACGTCGACTTGCTTGCCCACATGCCAGTACATATTTGACGGGAGTAATCTGGTCTCAAGTAAGTTGTATGGATTATTTCAGAGGCAGCCAGTTCACCTGTGTCAAGGATGGGGACTTCATACGTCAAGGCTGCGAGAAATAACGAGGAGAAGAATGAGAGATAGAGAAGCCAACAAGGAGAGACCGTGGTTGCCATGAACATCCTTTTTATTTGGACGTGTTCGTCACTGCTGGGATCGACATCATCGGCAAGTAACTTATGTAAGGCACACTGAAGCTGCTTTGTCCTCTGACTTATTACAATGCTCGGTGACGACGACGACGTATTTGACAGCGTCACCTGGGAATCTCCTGTTCCCGCTCATAACAATGAACCTGTCTCATCTGGTCCTGGTTTCAGACAAAGCACAGCCGACAACAACGAGGGGCCACACGATCCAAAATGGGAAGGATACCTTATAACCTCCGTCAAGGATCCGGTCAAGGAACTTGCAGAAACCAAAGATGCATATGTCTCGTACTTGGTACAAGCAAAGGTAGCGCTTCTTACTCGACTAGTACCCTCTTGGCCTGAAGCCTGACCTGACCCAAAGACAAACTTGCCTATTTTTTCCACACCTAATCCTTCAGCTCGCCGTCGCTTTCAAGATTTTTTCTTTCTGAGAGAAAACCTTGCTCGGGACTTTCCTGCGTGTGTCGTTCCACCCTTACCAGATAAACACCGCTTAGGTTTGTCTATGACCTCATACTATACGATCAGTGTTGAGCTCATATCGCCTCAGAATACATTACTGGCGATCGCTTTAGCCCAGAATTCATGGAACGGAGACGGAATGAGTGAGCGATAGTTCATACATCGATGTGGGGCTCAGGCTGAGTGTACTTGTAAAGTCTCGCTCGGTTCTTGCAACGGCTGTCACGGCACCCGACGCTACAAAGAAGCACTCTTTTACGCGCCTTTTTGGAGTCCACAGAATGGGTGAGACCGTTGCTTTTGCTTTCCTGCTGTTTTGAACGGATTTGTCACACAGCATGTCCATATGCATCAACATGTCGCACATCCACCAGGGCCAGAACCTTCACCTAGTATCATCGACAACATCTCAGACACACTTCTGAATGCTTTTGCCCGTGTTCGCAAGCCGGATGAACGGTTTCTGGACATGCGCGAAGGAGTTGACAAATTTGAAGAGGGTCTGGCTCTGTTTGAGCGGTTATATACGCGAATTAGGGGAAGAACAAGCGGTGAGTCTACTTTCCACGCCTTTTTGGCGTTTGTTATCCAGTCGATCGTCTGAGGCTAAATGAGATCATAATTTGGAATCTGGTGA
>QLOM01018387.1:0-32928 GCA_003313785.1 Termitomyces sp. MG148 | reverse complement strand
CACGATAAGATTAGCTTCCATCTCAACGTCAAGTAAGCTTGTGCATCTATTACGAAGGAGCCGGGAACCTAGAACTCACCACCGTTGTGTAGATTGCCAAAGACGTATCCTACCCTTGCGTGCCCTATCTTTACTATCCAGAAGCCTATCGAAGGCTTGAAAGACGACGATGTTGCGACACTCTCTCACAAGATAACTTCAGAGGCACAGAAGATTCGAGGCATGGAAATGGTTTTTGAGATCGTCGGTCTCTGCCAGGACTGGATGGAGAACAATATCAAACCCAAGGACGAAGTGACTGGATCGCTTGCGGTGCAAATGACTCAGAGAGCTGAGGAGGAGGAACGGGTGAGTTGATTTCAACTACTTATCGTTTCACCGTTTTGAAATTTATTACGAAATGAAGGCGAGGAAACGTCAAGAAGCAGAAGAAGCGGAACGAGCGGCACGCGAGGCTCTGGAGAGAGAGGCAGAGTTCAAGGAAGAAGCTTTGCGCCAACTAGCTGAGAGGGAACTCCAATACAAAGCCCGAAAGCGGGCTAATTCCGAGTCGACGATGATTCCATCCTCTGGAGATACAATGACGGAATCCTTCCCTCACAACGTAGAGGTCGATGGTGTAACGTTCAACACCGTGAGGCTGTTCCATCCTCGGCAAGGTATGTCTCCTCCACTCTTCCTTTTCTTGCTACTCATCCTGATTTATCTTAAGAGTCTCTTGGAACAGTCTATATGGCCGACCCTGTCTGCGATGACATCAACACGACACTCCCTCTGGAGCTCTACATTGTCAACTTTTATTCGCCATACTACTCCACTAGTCAGGGCCGCAAAAAGCTCAAACAAGTCGAAGCTGAGATCCAGCGTTTGACCGCTATCCGTCACCCCAATCACACCATTGTCTTTGCCGTCAAACTCACGCAGCCCCACTTGAGTGGACCCTCGCAGCTCATCATACTTTCCGAACAAGCTCCTCCGTTGACGTTGCATGATGTTCTCGAAGACACGCCGTCTCTACGCGAGGAGCGGGTCTCGGTATGTATCCAACTACTCAGGCTTCTGATTAATCTTACTGGTATCTTAGGAATACCTAGCACAAATACTTTCAGGTCTGAATGCCATCCACGCAGCGGATCTTGTTCATCGAGGTATGAGCATGTATACCCAGGCTTTATCACAGCGCTTTCAACCCATACAGGCATCAACGCTCGATATATTGGTCTTGTCTCCGGCGACCGCCCACACTCAAAACAAGTTAAACTTGGTAGGGTGGGATACCCAACGAGATTATTGGATTTGCATCGGTCCAACCCTTTCGGAACAAATTTGCCGCCTATCGAGGAACCGCCAATTCCCGAGGGATGGTAAGTATGCATCAGTATCGCTTTGTGACCTGAGCCTGATACAGGTTCGTAGGTTGTCGAGGGAAGAGAAGAATGAGTCGGCATTACTTTACACTCGTCAACGTGATATACATGCTGTCGGGATCGTGTTACTTCAGATGCTTTTAGGTCTGGATGTAACAGAACGATACGCGAACATCCACGAAGCCCTCCAATCTTGTACGCATTCTTTGCTGCCTTGACGACCTAATTACCTGTTGCTCATACTCGCGTTCCTATCAGCTTTTGTCTCAAGTTCCCTGGCACGCCTCGCAACTAACATGATCCTTCCCTCTAAAAAAACGCACACATCATGTCTGAGTCTCCTAGGCGACCTCGCAGAGATGTCCCTTCAAAGCAGTAATCGCATTCAAACACCTTCGCGGGCCATTGCGATGCCCTCGTCCGCGGGATTGAGGACACCCGTACCATTTACGCACGAGGGCTCGCCGGAGGTGTCGGCGTTCTTTCTGCCGCCGCCCAGGCCACAGCAAGTGAGTCGGTGGAAGGAGGATTGGGAGGAATTAGAGCTTTTGGTCTGTTTTCATTCTCCCTCATCTTATATCATTCTTATCACGGTTTGTCAGGGCAAGGGTGGCTTTGGGTCTGTGGTGAAAGCAAGGAATAAGATTGATAATCGTATCTACGCAAGTCGGTCGCCTCTCTCCACGTTCCTACTCTTCAAATTTTGACATAGATATTTTCCAGTCAAGAAAGTACGCCTAAAGACCGAAGGCAGTGACGTGAAGATTTTCCGCGAAGTCAACGCCCTCAGTCGCCTCTCCCACCGCTACATTGTCCGGTATTATACGACCTGGATCGAAATTTCTGACGAACCCATCTCTTCCAACATCTCAGACGATTCCGAATCGGGCGCCGGCACTGGCTCGGGCATGACTTCGGTCCCGAACTCAGGCGAACGATACCTCCCACGGAACGGCGGAGGTCTAACAATTGATTTTGATGATTTGACAGACCGAAGGTCGCTATCATCTAAATCGTCGTTTCCGAGTATCCACTTTGATGCGGCGTCATCGCCTGGGACAGGCGAGTCGAGCGGGAGTGATGATGAAGGGTTGGAGAACTTGTTTAGGCCAATGATGCCTGTTACGCCGCCGCCAATGCAGTCGCGCACTCTATATATTCAGATGGAATTTGTTGAACGACAGACGTTGAAGGAGGTACGCCTTGATGCAAAATATGTGATCCTTACATTAATCGTTGTCTTGACAGCGCATCGATGAAGGAATCACGCAGGACGAAGCATGGAGGCTCTTCCAGCAGATCGTTGACGCCCTCGTTCACATGTCAACCCTTTCGATTTTGCATAGGGACATCAAGCTGACCAATATCTTCATTGGTAAATAGCAACCCTCTGCTCTGTTTCGAAGGAATTTATATCCTTTTTCTCTGTAGATGCTAAAGGGGACTGTAAAGGTTTGTGCCTATGCCTCGAAATATCGGCGGGTCAACTTATTCCTGCCTTAGTCGGTGACTTTGGACTTGCCACTTCCAGTCTGGCTGCTGTAGATCCCTCGGATGTATCACCCAAAGCGATGGCCACAGAAGATATGACCCTTGGTATAGATATTGACGTCTTTACTATCAGTCACCACTGACATACTCTCTCAGAGGTCGGAACCAGGTTATACATCGCCCCCGAAGTCCAGTCGCGAAAGCGTGGTCCCAGAAACCACAACAAGGCGGACATGTACAGTCTCGGGGTACAGCAATCAATCAGGTCCCATCATGTCATCTCTGAATCTTCTGTAGATTGTTTTTTTCGAGATGAACTACATGTTTTCAACGGGCGCCGAACGTATCGCGGTCATAGAGGACTTGAGAAAACCCGGAATCTTCTTCCCGAATGGATGGGACCCTACTCGCCATCGTCAGCGCGAAAGTGAGATACTTGATTAAACCTGATACGTTCTTGCTCATCTATGGACAGTTATTACGTGGCTTCTTCAACATCGTCCAGAAGACCGTCCCACAGCTGTCGAGCTCTCACAAAGTCCTCTCCTACCTTCCAGACTTGAAGACGAATATTTCAAAGGAGCTTTGAACCTAATGAGTTTGTCGAAGTTCGTTTCCATCTTTATGACCCTGCACTGATCGTCTTCCAGCTAAAGCTGACTCGCCTCATCAACGCGCCGTATTGAACTCGCTTTTCAGCCAGCCACCGCGGCCCAGCCGAGGGTTTATTTATGACCTCGAAGCCGATCCACCTGAACATGCGGCTCTGAACGACAGAGTGCATGATCGTCTCGCGACCCTTTTCAGACTCCATGGTGCTGTGGACATGGAGCCTCCATTGCTCATGCCCGTAATGGACGTCGAGGATGAAAGCCAAAAAGCTGCTTTTATCGATCGGAATGGGGACATCGTTACTTTGCCAGACAATCTCATTGTCCCATTCGCAAGACTCGCTGCTCGTGGAAACATCACACGAATCAAACGATATCATATTGCTGATATTTTCAGACCAAAGTTAGTTCCTCTTATCGTCGTGCCAATTATTCCTGCTTATGTATTGTCTATGATTAGTCCGGTTGCAGGTCACCCGAAGGTTCAGAAGGCGGCAGTTTTCGATATCATCACCTATGATCTTGAGTTCGGTCCTACTGCAGCTGGCGCTGAACTGATCGCGATCGTCAATGATTGCCTGAATAGTTTCCCCAATCTTACGCCCAACTACGATATCCACATCTCACATTCAAATAGTATGTTGTCTTCCTGTTTAGTGAAAGTTTTTGCTGAAGGCCCTTTCTTGTCAGTCGTGGAGCTGATCCTCAATCGCCTTCCGGCCGGCCAACGCCATGCCGTCACTGACATTCTTACTCAGCCAAAATCGACAGTTTCTCAGAAACGTGCTCTTCTCCTGAAGCGCGGTTTGCTCCGCAGCACAGCCGACGAATTA
This sequence comes from Termitomyces sp. MG148, assembly GCA_003313785.1. Lineage (NCBI taxonomy): Eukaryota > Fungi > Basidiomycota > Agaricomycetes > Agaricales > Lyophyllaceae > Termitomyces > Termitomyces sp. MG148. Next base: position 28,626 of record QLOM01018387.1, on the reverse strand, counting down.
GAACTTTTGACTGAAATAGGTACGTCCAAGATGATTCACTTATGGAACTTTTACTCAAATGATTGTAGATGAGGATATCGACGATCTCATGTCTCGTGTAGAGAGACTATCCCCCTCTCTCGTGGATCTGATAGATCCGTATGTCCAAGAGCTGAAAAAGACTATAGACTTTGCCAAAGCGACAAAGGTCGCGAGGTCGATCCTTTTCCATCCACTGATGCTGGGGAACCATCATATCAATTTCAAGGGCGGAATTCTGGTTGAGGTTGTTCGGAAGAATAGGCGTTCAGATGTACTCGCTGCAGGTGGCCGGTATGCTTCCGTGTTTTTCGATGTCATTCCTTTAGTGACAAGCGTATCAGTTACGATCATCTTATCAGCCGCCATGGTTCCCTCAAGTCACAATCACAGAAAGTGTGCGCCATGGGCCTACAGATTGCTGTCGAGAAGATCACGGTTGCATTGGCGTCATATCAGAGTTCTTCAGTCAAGGCGCTTGTTAAAGAAGAACGTTCGTTTGGACATTGGAGCCCTCGCAGGTGCGATGTGTACGTTGTGTCGTACCATCCGGGACACCTTCAAGATCGGCTGGAGGTGGTATCCTATCTGTGGGAACACAACATTAGTGCCGATCTCATGTATGAGTCAGGTTTACCTGACGCTGATCACGAGAATCATCTTGATATGTGTGCACGAGAAGGAATACTGTGCGTGCCTTCCATCTATGCCTATCCAGTATCGAGAAGTCATTAATATGTTCTCACAGCTTCACCGTTTATCCTCGTCCTCGCTCGGCGCGCAGGGATCAACCTGCTTTCAAGGTCAAAAGCATACTGAAGGGTTCCGAGACAGATTGTTCGTGGTTTTCATGCCTCATTTGGCCGAGGTTCTGATTATCTGCACTCAGTAACACGACAGGAACTGGTGGGATGGTTACAACACGAAATCGCAGAACAGAAGCGAATAGACCTTGCCACATCTGGTGCTCCGATCGTTTCCGACTCAAGTTCACAGCCTCTCCCCTCGAAGGACGTTTCTATCACATCGAATGTTCAGCTTCTTCTTCCGCCAGCTGATATTAAGAAGCAACGCAAATATGTCAAACAGCTCTTCTACGATCGTGGTAAGCTCGCTTTATGGATCTCGCTCTATACTGGAATTTTAATCATCGCAGCCTTTGAAACAGGCGCTGAACTCAGATCGGCCTTCCAGACAGGCCTGCCAACTCTCGCAGTTGATGTGCCACCTGCGGTATTTGAGGACATGACGAAAAACTCTGCGTGGATCGCAGAAGAAGAGTCGTGGAAATCTATTATTTCAATGTTCCCAAATTCTCAGGCCGCCTATGCTCACCAAGTCCGCGAAGCGATCCTCAAGCGGAGGGCTGAAGGTCATCGCTTCATGCTTTTATTCGCTGTTCGTGAAGAGCGCGTACAGCTCCTCAATCTAACATACAATTTACGAGATGGATCCAACTAATAGTTATAGCTGTAATTGTATCATATGAAGTATGTTCTGTCTATTTCTTCGTGTACTTATACCATGCTATAGTGAATCTATTCATACTTGCGTAATCATATCATCGTTCCGTCCGTCGCTACCTGATATAGGAAGAAGTTATGGATCCTCGTACAGCATAAGTTAACGCGCCACTGGGTCGAGCAACGTACGCGTGTGACCATGGCCAGTAACTAATCAGCATGATGGTTTATGTTTGCGTTCAGACACTTCGAGCAACCTTGGCCCTTTGTTTCTCTCTAAATATCAAACAAAGAACTTTCGACGGATCGTTTCTGTGAAATGCTAATGGACGAATATGAATATTATATCATCCATTTAAGGACCTTAAAGATTAGATCTATTGCCTTGTCAGTGGTCCGATTCCAAATTTCGCCTGAGGTCAGTGACATAAGTATCATGCTTGTAATGGAATTCATACAGTTCATGAGGAGCCATCGACTTGGCATCAGCAGATCGTACCGTTGGTACGAGAAAACTGAAAGATATCGAATGGAATGACAGGTGGTCATCGGACTCAGACTGATTAACAGATTTTCGTGGAGCAAAGTTTCTGTGCATCAGCCTGCCGTCCTGAACAGGAGCACTTTCATCAAGAAACCTGTCAATGTTATGGCATTCCCATATAAGTTCTTTCAACGCCACCCGATCCTATAATACGCATATTCAATCTGATCCTGTCCTCTGCCCGGTGCTGCATAGCAAAGTACCGACTCTCTCGAAATTATGACCAAGTGTAACTCGTCGGGGTTACCATCTGGAATCGGCGCAGCGAAAACGCTATCAATGGTGGCAGATTCGAAAGAATGTGTGGGCCGAAGAGGGATCATCAAGTGAAATAGCGGATCTTGTGATAAGGTTGGTTTCCGAAGGAGCCTTGCAAGACAGGATTTAATCCAGATGGCATGCTGAGCTTCATATATAATATCTGCGCCTACAATGAGATCAAAAGGTACATCAAACGGCGGGGCTGCAGCGTCGTTAGGGAATAACGACCAGTCGAGGAAACACGCTTGAATGACGTTTGAACCCTGAAAATTTGTCTCTATATTCGACGCAAGGTTCTCCAGCACTGATGGGTAGTAATCTGTGGCTATGATAGTCCTCGATGAAATCAAAGAACCCGCGCTTTCGAATAGTTTTCCTAACGTTAGGCTGACAAGTCCAGTGCCAGCTCCAAGCTCCAAGATGCGCCATTCAGTCGTTTCGGATAATCCGAAGGATACAGGATCGTCAAGGATCGTTTCTGCAAGGACACATGCGCCGCCCCATGTCTGCGCCCCGACACTTCCATAGTCCTTGTTATCGAGAGAGAGATCCTTGACCTGGACCTTCAATAACGTCTTTTCCGTCTCTAATCCAAGCTTGAATACGAAATCTCGAACGATCACCCCAGCGCCAGCGGATCCGGAGCATACTGCCAGCAGTGATGCTGCTTCTTGAACAAGGCCTTCCCATTCCTTTGAATGGCTTGCATCTGAGGTGAGCTCGGAATCCCAATCAGCAGTTAGAGACACCAGAGAAGTCAACCATCTTATGGCGTAGGATCTCTCGAAGGTGTCTGATCGCAGTTCGTCAAGCCCGTTTATGACGTCGATTTGTGTAAATTTATCATCGGCATTCGAGGTCACTTCTCGTTGACATCGACGGGAACCTTGTACTTGAGGGTTATATAAATGGCGCAGGTATAATAACGCCTCCCGAAGATCGTTGACAGGATATGATGCAATTCTGCGAATTGTTGGAAGTCGAACAGTAGGCGGCAAAAGCATGGTATCTCCGCGACAAAAGTATGAAATGTGTGTGATACAGCGTTCCTCGTACCTCCAGTTATAAACAGGTGCAGTGGGTATGAAATTTTTCTTCAGGTTTTCCCTCGGGGCATGGCGGAAGCAAAGTTATAAAATCTAGCCACGTGCAGATAAAATTCCTGGAGATCGCAATCGGAACAACGTGACCCGAACCATGTTGCCCAGCACCCAGGCAACCACCAATATAACTGGATACTCGCCTGCAGTGCAAAGTGGATTCTCTACTGGACCGGCTTTCACGAATCAACCAGGATTTCTGTCGTCAGAACATAATATTCACCAAGGAGCCGATCCAAATTCTCCTGCCACTTTCCACAAGAATCTGCAAATCGTCCAAGAACGTGTGGCGCGCCTTCAAAATCTTGCACGTAATACATTAGCTGCGATGTGAGTGTATTTCGGTGATGCGTACCTTGCATGCTCACGGGTGTGCAAACCCTGTAGACAAAATGCTTACCATCCAGGCAACAGTCTGGGACAAACTCAAGGTAAATCATCAGCCTTCACAAACCGTTCCTGCTCCTTCTTATAAGCGTTTTCGTCAGCGAATCTTGGAACACTCAAACAAGAGATCGAAGAAATTTCGCAGTTGATGCTACAAAGTGGTGTCGGTGCATTACCTTTGCTCCCCATACCAGCCCCGGATGAAGCTATGTCACGACCGACGGAACAGCAATTGCTAACAGAAGTCAATACCTCAATTCGCTTAGTGTTTGAGCAGGTGAAACGCAGTCAGGATAGCGCTGCCGTTGTAGCCAATCTCCTGGGAGCACCAGATCGCTCTTCCAAATGAGCTGTCGAGTTTCTTCGTACTAATCCGTGGCCCCGAGAAGGGTTCTGCATGAAAGGTCGGCACCGTTGCACGTATAGGTCATTGTCGACAAATCTCTTTTCGACTGTGGCCAAAGTTTTCTCAACTTCCGTATCTTTCCCTAACCAACTTGTCCACTCGACACCACCGACCATTCTCAAAAATACAATCTATGCCAGTACCAAATGGTTTTGGTATTTGCGCGTTTGACTTGAAATGCTTCATTCCAAAAGCGCCTTTCAGAAGGCTTTTTCCTATCAGATGCTGTCTCAACCATTGGCCAGGTCCTATATCGATTGCTATGTCACGAAGTATAATGGATATCGATAACGTCTTAGATACTCCAGACTGACGCCATCACACCAAGAGGGGAATAAGATAAATTAGGAAGGTGCCTTATTTTTCGCTGGGTGGCAGCGCTGCACGTTGTCCTTATAAAGCAGTGAGTTGGCGGGTGACGAGCGGTTCGAGTGACTGGTTCTGCCATAAACCTGTCAAACTGGATTTGCCCTCCGATCTCTCTTCTCTCGAACGCTGGTGTATTTTCGTAACTATGCTTATCCGAAGGAACGGAGACTTGCAATGGAGTGGAGCGGCAGCCGGACGTTTCAACCGACCTCAAATCTCAGAACTATCTTCTGCCAAACACTAACTTTGAGCCAACGCTTAGACTTAAAGTTCCTAATCCTTATTGAGAACGCCTGATTGAGAACGCCGCCAATAAAATGGTCTGTTCTCATTGTACAGCGCCAGAGTCTTTGATTTTTGGACATTCGGACATTTCTTGGATCTGGGGCTGACCCTAGATCTTCGACTCTGTGACAGCGTTGACAAGGCCGAATCGTAAACCGCCCGTCAACTCCGCGTTCTCGTCTCAGTCAGTCATGAGGTCGCAAGGTCACGGTCGGACTTTTTTCTCCGTCGTCCCAAGTTGTCTGGACATTGCAAAATTGCTCGGTTTCTGATCCCCTGTTATTGGACCCATGTAAAATCTAGATTATTTGCTGAAAATGAGAATCACACGAGAATGTACAAAGGCCTCAATTTCCCCTGTCCAATCTCAGCGCAGTTATCGTGGCTTCTAAAAATTTGGCTGGAAAAGACTTTCATGTTTTCTGGTCTTCTCTTCCTAGTCTCTGTGGCGCCCTTTCTGTATTTGTGGGTGTGCTCCCAACGGTTGCACAACGAATTGTCTTGACGTTCGCAGAGCAAACTTTGCTAATGGCATGACATTCCTGTTAGAATGTGAGTATTCTGCAACATTGCGACTATTTCATACTTATATATGGTTCCAATGCATTGCAGCTCCTGCAATACATAGACGCGTTGTACCGACCTGGGTCATATGATGACAATGACCGATCAACCTTCACCGTCTCAAGTCACGCCAAATCACGCGTCAAAATACGCCTTTCCTGTCCTCGACCGAAAGGCGCCATGTTACGTTGATGATGATCGACAAGCGGTGTTTCTGTCGACAGCGATTTGGTTCAAGTTTAAACTTGCACCAAGAACTATTCAAACAAGGTCTGTATTTTGGATTGAACGAGCTACTTCTTCACATCGTCTTTATCATGGGAATTTAATTAATCCTGACTCCTCTTTCAAAATACAAAGAAAATATGAAGTGTTAACGTTAATGTGTTATAGCGATGCATAACGGGAATTCTGCTCTCATACAATAAGATACACAAGATTTACTTCACCATCCACGTTCTTCAAAATCGGCTAAGCTGTCCCGCGTTACTTGCTCTTGATTCAAATAGGTCAAACCAAGGATCCTTGCCGCCTTACGCGTGTCAAACTCAGCGGGTAGCTTTGCCGTGGCTGCAAGGCCTGGATACCCAATGGGAAGCTTGGAATTCGAAAGGCCCGGTGATGGAGAGAGAGAATTAGCTACATCGACTGGAGTGTGCGTGATGTTTAACAATATTTAAACAATGGTATTGAAAGAACAGGTACCCACTCCATTGTTGCCAAATGAATGGTCCTGCCGAGATGATAATACGCTCACCCCCGGCTGCTTCTTTTTCCAAGGCAAGAGTGTGTGCCTCAGCGACGTCGCGCACATCAATGAAGGCTAAGCCCGTCTTGAGGAATTCTTCAGGTTGACCTCCGACGACTACAACATCGTACCAAAGCCGTGAAGAGGTATTGAGAGTCTCGGGGGTTTTAACTTCATGGATAGTTGGCTCGTTCAAAGTCAGCCTTTATCAGTTTATATGATTCTTATACTCACCCCAAAGACCTGCATTTCGATTGAGTTAATACTTCATCATCATGTGAGAGTGTACTCACATAAGGAGGATTAAGAACTGAGAGGTCCCATGAAATCACCGCCTTGTTCTGTTCGTAAAAATCCCATGCAGCTGGATAAGAAACATTATTTTGCAAGGTATATCAAATGGCTTAAAAATTGGTTTACCCCTCTCTGCAGCCGTCTTGGATGCAAAATATTTCACATGACCAGGAGCGCCTGTACCTTTTTCCTCAATTTCTCTGACGGAAGGCTCGTTCCAGTCGTCCTCATTCAAAATTTTATACACGCTGAAATCAGAGACAGAGGCCGCAGAAGATATCACGATCACACGCTTGAGCATTTGTCTGAATGGTAAATAGTCAGGCAAGAAAATTGTCTCTGGAATGGAGACTGGACGAACCCGTATCGAAGAGCGCTCTTTAGAATATTGACAGTCCCATTTATTGCCGGTCTCAAGAGCTCTGAAATGAAGTCAAGAAGTGTTCACGGATTCTTAAATTTCTTACCATCCACAGATGCAGCATTAAAGTAGAAAGGGGACGCTGTATGTATAATAGCATTGACACCTTGTACAGCCTCGTCAAAAGCACTATCCTAATCCGCGATTAACGATGAGTATCAGTGAGTAACGCCTGAACACGAAAAACAACCTTTGTAATATCCTCAACAATCATGATTTCCAACTTGTTGCCGTACGCCTGGAAGTAATTCTCGACATATTTACCTTTGTCTGCGGAGCGTACGGTGCCGCGAACCACGTATCCTTTCTCAAGCAATTTGCGGACGATCCACATGGCAACAAAACCATTGGCTCCCGATACGAGGACCTTTTCACCACGAGAGATAGTGTGCATAGTCGCGAGAAGTACTGGGTGGAGATATATAGAAGGGTGGAGTCTACATTATGATATCTCATTCTGCTGTGTTTTATAGAAATCAAGAGCCGAAATCAGTCTTGTTCCGGTCTGGACTCAGATCTCTAGCCCTGAAAGTTAGCATGATAGTTAAGTCAGGTGGATCCAGACATGTATTGATGTTAAATTCAAGAAACCGAGATGTTCTGTCGATCGAAGACATGACATTTACGTGCGTCTTAACGCCATGGTTCCATAAAGTCGGAATTAGTTCCGATACGGCCGGGCCGACCGAAGCTTCGGCTGATCTGGTGGCTCAGGAAGTCTCCGGATGGATGTCAACAGCTGAGCCGAGCCAAAGATCTGGCTGGAATCGGCCCAGGCGTGATTTGATTTTGACATACAAGGTATCATGTGGCGCAATTTCTTTGTAATAATACTTGCCAAGTCCTTTCAAAATATATCTGTATAAATTGAACTCTCAAGAACTGTCTCATGGGATGATGAGACCAATTGTTGTACAACTCCTTCCGAGAAATAATCAGTGACAATCATTGAGGAGGGTTAGTCGCTGGAATCATCAACAAAACAGTATTTCCATTCAATGGGGTAGCGAGGATCACAGTTGCACTGTACGGCAAATTGAAGGAGAAACCCCAAAAACGGTTTTCGGGACACTACGCTACAATAGAAGTGGCGGCGTTCAGCACATACTGGGATTTCCTGGAACCGTACACAATGGAACCAATGTTCAATTTCCTGTAGCGTGTCCTAAGGTGAAGTGTGGGTCTGAGTCTCTGGGACCAAGGTACACAAAATCCGAAAGTCGAAGGCCAATCCATCTGCAATTACTTGCCTTTTTGTCTCGCAGTATGTGGCGGTGAAGAGCTCAGACTCGATCACACTACATACCAACGACCACGCAGATCTATAAAATCGTCGCTACTTACTTCCCCGATCTTTTTTCTTCAAACTTACTTGCAATTGTACAAAACTTCTCTCCGTATAAATTATAAATTTTACTATCCTACAAAGAAACCTACCTAGTATAGAAGTGACTAGATAGTTTCGAATGACAGTTTATTCTGGTTTACCTGCTGGAACTCTAAGTGTATCGTCAATGCGATCGCCTGACGTTGCACAGTATTACGTCTGAGTTGGTAATTGGAGTTAAGTGAAAATTGTGTATGTACTTATATGAAACCCAGATCAAGAAGTTCCTCAATGGTCACATTAATCATAAGAAATTTTTATTAGAGAACGCAAACGGGTCTAGCACTACCCCTGGTGTTTTCTAAAATTGATTAATACATGATTGATGTCCGACTTCAGAGGGTCAGAAACCCCGCAAAATACCTATTGGATAACAGCAATACTTCACCAAAGTGAAGTTAAGTACTGTGCGAAGACATAGCCAATTCTATCTTCGGTCAGCAGACTGATCCCGGTGTGGGAATGACAAGAGGGAGCAGATCACCCGGCACCGGAAGCAAAAAAGATGAAGCTTGAGCACATACAAGGTTCGAACAAGTGAAATAGCCAGCGCTTTCCGGTCTCAACGGAAGGCACTCACGATGTGTTCGGAAAGACGCATGGCATGTTCGGTTTCATACGACATACAATGACTCTTATCGGAAGGTAACTCGTCTCATGGACGTTCCAACGTGGTGTATTTTATGATTCACTGATACGTCAAATACAAGTTTGTCACCAGCTTGTACACAAAAATTTATAGGGTGTTTGTAGCGTCATTGGAAAAAAGTCTCTGTGTGAAGTCGGACGGTTGCCTTTTCAGTTTTCTCCTTTAGGATGGATAATCATCAAGAAGAGAACGCCCCTGGCTGATATCGCCGGGGACAATCATTTCAACACAACATGTTATTACATTCCGTGCGGCGTCTTTCAATCACGATTGAGTTAGATTATTTATTTTCACGCGGGAATCAGCTTTGCAATCGATTTAGCGTTCAGGCGCCTGTCGCGGTCGAGAGGGAAAACTTCTCTCTCGATCAAGAGGGGTATATTACACTGGACGGTTTCCTTGAGTAACAGCCATTCTTACCAAGTGACAACAGGCATGGACATTAGTACAGCCAGCACCCTGTCCCGGAGGATATAGTTAAGTATCTATGAGTCTTGATCAGTATAGTTCATAATCAGGTATCTGAGCTGACATTGAAAAGAACCGCGTTCTATTTCCATTGATAGATTTGAAACCTCAAGGTTCAGTTCGTGAAGAACTTTTCATAAACTGACCATTTGGGAAGATTTGTTCGTGAGTTGCGAATCTCATTATGTAATTTGGTTGATAATCAGCTTGGCGTTGGCATAAATAAACTTCAGATCAAGGAAGTACCGAGATATTTACATCGAGCGAATTGAGGCCTGCACTGCATACCTTGACTCGTCTGTTGCGCACCATACTCCATGCCACCTTGCTGTGTACTCAATGTGTATTCCGCCTCAGGTATCGTCGTGCCCCACCTAGTCATAACTGGCCTCCTTGCCTCACAATTTTTCCATGCCTTTGAACCCGAAGTACGGTGCTACCGAGCAGCGCGTGACCTGAAAATCTGAGAATTGGCTGCCCTTGCGTGTCAAGTGATTGCTGAGGAAATTTTTTGTATCATTCGCCATCAATTCCTGAACCAACTGAAAAATGGTTCACATTAGATCTATCCACGCGCTGAATAGATCACAATGAGAGATCTACCATATGCAGGGGACCAAAAGCTAGTCAGGTGCTAACGACAATGCGATGACAACGCTATAGCCATTCCGTCAGAAATTCCACTCACATCGGGCAAAAATCACGAACCCAGCTTTATTTCGTCGCATACATCTAACCCGATCTTCCTCTGGCTTCTGACCTCGACCTGAAGATATAGAATGTTCTACCCTTTCCCAATCTTCTTCTTTATTGTTCTCCCAGTCGTCTGGGGTCGACTTGTTCGTTTGTTTCCTTGGTTCACCGGTTTTGGTGAAAACCCGTATTTGCCTAGCCACTGTACTGGAGCTTGTATTCCTTCCTTCGTTCCAATGATATTTTCCAGTTTGTTTTGTCTACATCACTCAGGATGTCCTGAATTCTTCGCACCTCGGGCATCCTTTATGTGCTCCCACAGTGCTCCGCATGGGCAGTCTATCCGTTCTTCGCACTACTCACCTATGAATGCCTATCTTGGAGATATAGAGCGAGATGCGATGTATTTTAACCGTGGTGCCACGGCATAGTTCTTCCGTTGAACCTTAAGTATATAGTTTGATGCTTGCCTTGCATGCGGTGGGATACGAAATAGCTTCCAAGTCTTTCATTACACTTGTCTTCATACTGTCTCACGATGAAGCACCTCCGATTAATTTTAGAACACAGATTTTTCTTACAATGTCATGCTGTTTTACTACATCACCATCCACGCTTCTCAAAATCAGCCAGAGTATCCTGTGTCACCTCTGATATGGTACGACACTCCAAGCCCAGGATCCTGTGTGCCTTAGAGGCGTCATACCTCATAGGCTTACCTGTAGGTTTAACGCCCGGATACCCGACAGGCAAGTTAGGGTGCGACGGGATAGGAGATGGAACGAGCGAGTGAGCGGCATCCACTATATATATGCACTTATGGTCAGAACTGATATCGAGCGTGTCGTGTTGGACATGAGACTTACGCCAGTCCTGCCAAATGTATGGACCTGCTGAGATTATAATACGCTCACCACCTGCGGCCTCCTTCTCTAGAGCGAGGGTATGTGCCTCCGCAACGTCCCGGACATCGATGTAGGATGAACCTGGAGACTTGAGGGACTCGTTTTGGTCTTGGCCGACAACCGTATCGTACCACTGACGTGCGGAGGTGTTGAGGGAGTCAAAATTCTTGAGCTCATGTATGGCGGGCTGGAGGAGTGTCAATCAAGACGAATAACCTTTCAATGAGCCGCGTACCCCGAAGACCTGAGTGTCGAGATTTAGTCATAATTATAAATGACAGAGAAATGTACGAACGAAAGGAGGATTGAGAACAGATAGATCCCATTTTAAGTTGGCTTTGTTTGTATTATAGAACTCCCAAGCAGCTGGAGATGATCCATATTGGTTTATCACAAAGACAGATGATATCCATCTTACCTTTCTCAGCGAGGGTCTTGGATGCGCGGTAGATGGTCATGCCAGGAGCAGTATCACCCTGCTCTTTAACCTCTGCGATAGCGAGCTCGTTCCAGTCTGCTTCAGTGAAGACCTTATCCACGCCGACTTGAAGAATTGCCGCAGTAGAAGACGTGACCACAACACGTTTGACACTTAAACTTCAGACTAGCTAGGGAAGCTGGTATAATGAGAGGTGCGGGTATACTTACCCGTTCTTCTGAGCGCTCTTAAGGATGCTGACTGTTCCATTCACGGCAGGTTTGACAAGCTCTGTATCTCGAGTCAAAGATTTGTTCGAACTTCATGGACTGAGAAGTCATACCATCTACAGACCCGGCGTTCAAGTAGAACGGGGACGCTGTGTGTGCGATAGCATCAACACCTTTGACGGCCTCATCAAAGGCACCTTCCTGTCGACAAATTCGTAGAGTCAATGTCGTCATCGAGAAGACCGGTCGATACCTTTGTGATATCTTCGACGATTGCGACTTCAAACTTGTCTCCGTAGGACTTGAAATAGTTTTCGAGATACCTTCCCTTATCTAGCGATCGTACGGTACCGCGTACCGCATACCCTTTCTCGAGGAACCTGCGTACGATCCAAATCGCGATATAGCCATTAGCGCCAGAAACGAGGATCTTATCACCGGGGGCGATAGTAGGCATGCCAGTGGTATTCACACAAGTGTAATTGATGAATGGAGTTGATAATGCCCAGATTCTCCACGACTTCGTGGGGAGCGCTTTTCGTTCAGATAAGAGTCCGGATTGTCTCTCTCTTTTATTACGTCGAATCACGTGAGTAAGGCTTGCTTTTCTACCAACTTAGGTGGCGGACAAAAAATGGGTTTTAAAAGCTGAAATGCTGACGTGGGACAACGAGTAGACAGACTTATCGATCAGGTTTTTGTTAGGATTGAATATTGAATATGCATTGAGTAGAGGTCCCAGAAGAGCAAGCATTCTTGGCTACATATCGCAAGTTCAAACACCATGGACTCAACAGCTCTGCAACTCAAACTCAAGAGAAGTTGGCAGTCATGTTGATGCAAGACTTTTCTTTGTTCTGCACATCCATCTTCCGGAATTGATCGGAGACCGGGTTTTGGATCGCACCGCCCTTTGTTCTCAGCTTTCTGTATAATTATACCCTATCTCTTCTCTAGATCGACAATGTCTGCGTCGCTTTTGAGACGTCTATGTGGGACTGCTTTCAAACCGGGCACGCGCAGGATACTCTCCACAACTGTCCCTCATTCTTCCCCAAGAACATGGAGACCGTTCTTCACAGCATCTGCAATCGCAGGTTTCTCGGCCGCGGCTTATACACTTGGTTCCATATACCCTCCTTCCGCACTGACGATCCTTTTTCCGAGGACGGCACCCGGACCACCCGACCCCGCTTCCTCCGAGTCTCGGGCTTACACCGAGTCNGGAGCAGACTTTGCAAACATTGCCTCTTTTGGAGCAAATGAGGAAGCAGGAGGATGCTGACAATTGGTACGAGGCTAGGCCGTATCTTAATTACCCGGAAGAAAGGCGGGTAAACAGCTTGACGGGTGGAGCACTTAGAGGACCTGGGAAGCTGGCTTTACATCCCTTGGTGCGATCCAAAAAGGACGATACCGAGAGTGTTATTTTTATTCATGTTGGGAGAGGACTGTGCGGCCATGACGGAATCATTCACGGGGGTCTACTTGCGACGCTGTTGGATGAAACGCTAGCTAGAACTGTGAGTATGTCCTTGACTCGTATCATGAGTTGCATTCAAATATGATTCTAGGCCATCGCAAATTTACCAGAAAAAGTTGGTGTCACCGCCTTACTCACCTTGAACTACCGCGCTCCCACTCGCGCGGACCAAGTAGGTTTATGCTTTGTTGTCAATTTGATTGTTCCTAACGCACACCACCCAGTTCATCGTCATCCGAACCTTCCTGACAGAGGCCAAGGGACGCAAAGCAACCGTCACAGGACGTGTCGAAGCCCTTGATGGAACTCTTCTGGTTGAAGCTTCGTACGTCGCCACAAAACCATTTACCTACACTCTAACCTCATGTAAAATCTAGGGCAACATTTGTTCAGCCACGATATGCCAAACTTCTAAACACCGAGGCACTGAAAAAGGCCATGGGAGAACCACCACATTCTCATTCCCCCATACATCTCGCTGACGGAGAAAAAATCCGCACTTCGAAATGATTGAATGTGTTTGTTACCCTACGTTACTAGTCTTGACAACCTTTGTCGAGCGACCACCTTGTGTCATAACTTCTGGATGGACAGTCCCGTCGCTGCCCAACTCAACGCGCCCTGACAACTGATATATCTAAACTTTTGGAGATCTCTGCGGAGACAGTCGTTTGAGACATCATATCTAGACACTTACTATTACGGCTAGAACTGACTAGAGCACACTATACCAATAGAGCATTTCGTATTTTTGGAGGTCAAAAAATTGTTCAAGCTGTGCAAAGCTGTTCCACCGGTCATCATCGATCATCCAGCACCGATGACAACTTCATTTCAATTTTTTTTTCCGTGACGAAGCGATTCATTGGCCCCACCAGCTACAGCTAGCATTCAATATTCAACCTTGAGCCAGAAATCGAAGCTTACTGTTGATCGCAGCTCGGTATATGATCGTCATCCATCGAAAGTGTGCCTACTACCTACCTCCGAAGCGGAAGGAGAATATATTCTTAACTAAGATCAGTCAAGTTTCAACGAATCCAAACGGCAATCATGTTTTGTTGAGGGGGTAACCCATGACACACGGCTTGCCAGGTAAGTATTGATTCCTTTCCTTTCCTTTCACCTCTTGAGAATGGATAGGTTTCGGATGCTGAAATTTGAAGGTGTTTGATGTTCAAGCATGCTACCCATATACGCTCCATGATAGCTCTCCTTCATCCGCTGCGCATCCGATCCCACAGGCGATCATTCTTTGAAACTTCCAACATTGATGTCTCGTAGATCCTTTCAACAATTTTCAATCACCCTGTTGCGAACAGGCCCCATGTGTTTTCCACCGCCAAGCGCTTGTCGTGCGTTTCGAATGTAAACTTACCAACTAGTCCTCATCCTGCATCGTGATATATTAGCTTTTTCACCCTGTGTATGTATACGGACTGATACGGCGCCCACTTCATCGTCATCTTCCTGTCTACACCAGGGCACAGTTGATGCGTTCCAGGGTTCGTACATATTACAACTTGGTTACAGATACCAGAACGATAATAACCCTGCCCGGATCCCTCGAGAAAGTGCATTCACCCCTTCATCAATCGCATCACGAAGCCTCTAAAAAGCCATACATAGGGTAGTTTTCCCTCTGTCTAATCCTCTTGTCGTCAACATGCAAAGCAAGTGTGCATCGTCACACTCTTCAAAACTGCAGCTTAACAATGGTCGCAAATCGCTCTCTAAAGTAACCAAATATTTGGGCTTCCGGACAGTCGCTACTCCTGCGTTTCCTTTCGATAATCACTTGGCGAACTTGGTTCCTTCCCCACACCTCTCTTGTCTTGATGGTGGAGAGAGCATAACTTCAGAAAGCGATATACCTCTTTTACTTGGTTGCCCGCATGATCGGGTTTTAAAACATGCTCTTTCTGCTCCTATTATACGTCCATATTCACCTTCTGTAGCATCGACGAAGCGTCTATCGCTGAGTAAGTCTCTTTTCCCTTCTCTTTACCGCTTGTGTTCAAATCATCATTCGCTAGCCTCTGAAGATTCTGAATCTTCTCCACTGACATTCTCCCTGCGAACTCAGAGTCTACCGACAGCTTTGGACGAGAGAGCTGACCCTGTCACTGTCGTTGAGCCAAATACCAAGCGATGTTGGTTTTGGGATCTACTCAAAGGAAACAAGCATCCGCAGTTTTTCCCTACTTTCCTGTGCAAATCTTCAGTTCCTTCTCAAAAATCTCTAAATAACCCATCAACATCGAGAATCACATTTGTACCACATCCTCCATTGTCAGAAATCTTTCCCGCCAATCTTCATGATTTGCAACTCGCCCCCGTCAATTCTAGCCGAAGTGATATGCTAGATAATATGGATTTTCCACAAACACTAAAGTCTGCTCGTCGAAAGAGCTTGAACAAGCTCTCCCGTACACTTGGTGTACCTCTTCATGATTTTGAACCTCGCAACACTCTGAGACCAGATACCAGATCAAGGAGAATGTCCATTTCGCACAATATTACATCCACTGGGGTACCATCTGACGCGTTACCTTTATCTCACAAATCCTTATCCCCACTAAACACCGGCGACCCCCACTTCAATCTGGCGAGTGATCTTTCTGATAACTGGACCAAGATCCGTCCAAATTCTCATGCAAGTGTCTACTCGCCTCACTCCCCCATATCTCCGATAATGTTCAATCCTCCCACACCTGTGACGACTCAGCTGCCTCGCCCACTCCCTTCAACTGGGAACATGAAACTTGAGGAAGCATCCTCACGTCCACATGTCCATACGACCCTGAATCAATCTCGGTCCATGACGTTCGCTCCATTGAGGTCCAAGTTCGACCGGCTGGTGGCAAGTGTTAACACCACTCAGTCAATTACAGGCAGCCCTCTCTCTGCTATCAAGTCGAGTGAGCCGGAGTCAACGCATGAGGAAGTTAGCAAGGCACGGAATTTCGTCGTCGCACATCCGGAGTATATCGAGGAGTTTACAACTTGGTCTAGACAGTGGAATGAGGACAGTCTGCACTCGGATGGTCGCCTTCGAAACTAGTGATACGTCCTAGGCCTCTCTAGTCTCTGTCTCGGAAAATCTCGAATTGCACATGGCTCTGGTGCTGAGGCCGAACTTCCCCAGCGAGGATCATCGTTCGAAGTATCTCCAAGGATATGCGCCAGCTGATGATCAAGAAATTACCTTGATGGATCTCTAGGTCCGTTTTCACACATCCCAATTCCCCATCGCGCGGGTAATCATAAATGCGACCGTTATATGTACTTATTTCCTTGTTTGCCTTGATTTCGATGTCATTCACCAATTATAAATCCTTGACCTTGTACGTATACTTATTCGATATATTCATCATTAATATATATATAGTTATTGTATGCCCTAATTGTATCTTGTATCAATTCTTAATACATGTAGTGACTCAACCGACTGGCACCACTTGTCCCCTGATTCTCGTATGCCTGAACAAAAGAGTTGTGCGAGTATGGACTCCCGCGTTGGACTGTTTATCGGTTACAATCCGCATCTGCTCGACCAAGGTTATCCATAAATATTATCTCCCGTCGAGAAAGGACCTCCAGTGTTGCCACTCTTCGCATCCTCATCGCGACGGGTCGAATTCGCCTCTGGAACGACGCCACTGTTCATCGTGTCCGATTGACGTTCAAGACAGGAGGTGGGGTGAGAACTACCTCCCCGTTGTGCTGCGGTGACGCCCATTGGAAACGATGGGTTCTGGTTAGGCAACGAAACATTTGCATGGTCAATCGGCGCTGGGCCGTTTCCATAACCTCTTTGCCCCTGCGACGCAGCATTCAAGTCGGTAGTGGCAACGCGGTGATGATGAGTGCCTGTAGTACCGACGCTTGACCGCTCATCCCTGGGGTAAAAAGGAAGTTTCAAGTTGGGTGCTCAGAAAAGATCTTCAAACCACTATACCTCCCCGTATCTGAATTGTTATCGTTGCCCTTTGGTACGTGAGAACCTGCGCTGGGAGCTCCAGCCGCTGTGCCCCTCAATGCAGACATGCCCTGCTGGGTCTCCGTCTTTCCTTTTCTTATGATTTCTTCATCAGCTGTTCGTTGATTCCGTGACACGTCGAAAACATTCATCATATTTCCTCGAAAGTCTTCACCGAGACCTGATGGAGGATCGGCATATTGAAGGGAGTATATAGGAAAGCACTTGCCATGAACCACATGATATGCTCCTCTGATGAAATGCGTCAGACCGACCGACTGTACATAAATTGGACTGACTTGATCTTGTTGGAAGAAGATCCTTTGTGGGTTTCTTGACCTACTCCTTGATTAGTTCCTTGAACGGAGGACATCGTAGAAAATGAATAGAGAGATCTTACGTGCATCCTTATGTAGGAGACAATGCCATGAGCTCATCGCATTGCGCCGGAATGACGTCTGCGAAACCACTTAATCAGATACGATAAGATCTAAATTTCAGCCAAACCACGCCCAAACAAAACTTCGAAGATCGCCCGTCACAACTTGAAGCTTGTCGAGTTGTTGAGGTCTTGGGTCATAATGTTGCCTCCATTCAATTTGCCCGAAGGGATCTTCCTCCTAATCTCAGACGAATTGTCCTCTCCTGGCGATTTTATTCTTCATCGGCTGTTGTCATCTCACTTCAAGGACTTGAAGAATCCTAAATGTGCTATTCTTTCAGTTTCTGAAGGAGTCCAGCGCTGGAAAGCTGTTGCGGCTAAATCTGTACGCGCTAATATAGTTTCTTGCATGATGCTGATTCTTTTTCTTTCTAGAATGTCAATGTAGCGCAACACATAAGCTCAGGCGCCCTTACTTTTGTAGACGTTATGTCTCACGTTCGATCTTCACTTGATTCCGGTCAACCGAGTCTACGCCCATTACATGACCTGATTGCCTCCAAATTGAGCGCAACTGAGGAGTCTTTTCTAATCATCTTTGACGATATCACCTCTTTGCAGTGGGTTGGATTTCCTATCCTTGACATCAGCCGGTTTACTCGATCACTACGTGCATTATCTCATCAGGTTCGATTTTTTGGCGTAAGTTTCTATCACAACGCTGATTTCCTTCAGACACGCAGTACTCTTGTGATTCGACATCACAACGTGACACCCGAAGAACCAGATGACGTTTTCCGACACTTGCTGCATCTTTGTACATATCACTTAGAAGTCCGTCCATTATCCAGCGGCAAAAGTGGATCTGTTAGCGGAGAGGTGTGTTATTACTCGCACTTCTTGAGGCTGTATCCGAAGAATTCCAGATTGCACTTCATCCGGGGATAAGTACGTCGACAGCTGGAGTCAAGTTGATACCACGCTCTTCTGCCATCCAATATAGACTCACAGAGACCGGCGCCAGTTTCTTTGATCGGGGTACAGGTGGTGGCATCTTGTAAAATCGACTTCTCAATTTCTATCTCTCCACGTTGCTCGGAAGTCACTTGCAGTCAAGACAGCTTTTGGCTGAATCGAGTTATAGGCGTCAAAGTTCCGATCTTCTCGTGTCAACCGACGGAAACAATTGAAAAGTCAGCAGACCTTGAAACTTCATTCCTGCACACCCCCATCATGCGCCGATTCAGCTCTCTAATTAAGTGTTCACCGTCCATTGCAAATCCTAACGAATCTTTCTCTACTCCTCCGGTTATCATTGAGGACAACAAAACACCCTTCACTGCTGATCATGATGATGAGGCTTTGCCTGTGCCGTCACTCCAAGTTAAACGTGTGGATCACTACTATAGTCGGTGGTCAAAGAGCTGGAAGTATCGTGTAAGAGCTTATGATGATATTATACCAGTGTATGATTTATTTCAACCTACAATTAGAATATGAGTTCCAAGGTTGCCATCGAAGCCGTTCCTTTGTTACACTATGGAAATAATGATCCTTGGAAAGATTGCTGTTTCGTGTGAGTAAGGACATGCCTGGCCCCCTGTGCGTATGCATAATTGTCGTTCCATCAGGTTGGTTCGTGAAATTCCCAGGATGGATCTTGAGGAGCCTATTTTTAAGATCGTTGTCAAGAGTGGTTACATTTTGAAAGCCTGCCAGGATGTCGTTCAGACGTGGCCTGGAATATCTTGGAATGCAGATCCTCTTGAGGTACGGAAACTAACTCTATTGTTGGTTTCATAACTGCACAGTAAACCTTAGCTTGATCCTGAAATGTTTATCACCTTCTTCAAAGAATTCGGCGAGTACCGCGATGACTTGGCATCGAAGAAATCAAAGACGGAACGCGATGTCCATGTGATCTCTTGTGTTAACTTGCTTCTGTCTACGATCTCCACAGACTATCGCACGACACTTGCAACAATTGAGCGCCTTACCTCTCACGGAGAGATCACATTTGCACTTTTGTATGCCATTCTCATTCCTCGCACTCTTTTCGTCGCTACATGTGCCATTACGAGCAACACTCGTCTGTTCAAACTAGTATCCGCCACGTGTATAACTGTAGACAAAAAGCCGGTGTACCAACTACAGTGCGAGAGCTACGATCTCGTCGATAGGTTCTTCCAAACCGCTAGAATTGGAAAAGTCTTCACTACGATCCCTCTTCATTCGTTCACGGGCGCCATCAAAATACAAGACTTAGATGTTTACCCTCTGAAGTACCATTCCGACCCGGACAAGCTACGTGCTGCTCTACTGACGCGCGGTAAGAAATGGGCCAGTCTAATCGGAATCCATCATATGCAATACAACGGCATTGCTGCATTTAAAAGCCGCTCAAAGATTGTAAAACACAATGTAAGTTTGCCCTCAGACGGTAATTCATGCATTAATTTGCTGATAATTTATTTCTCGCAGGTTGACGGTCGGATTATGGTTGATAGAAGTAATACCATTTTGAAACCAATTGTGTGGATTTCTAAACGTTCCGTTCCACAGACACTTTCCGACGAATGAATCCCAACTATCAGTATCCTCTCGAATACGCGATTCCTGCCGCGAGCCCGTGTCAGTATGTTCCACCTCTTTCATCCGTCGAGTCTTTACACGGAGTTCTTGTTCCACCACCTCGGATTTCCGTTCCACCACCTCCGGATTCCGTCCTTGCCCCCCCCTTGCCTCCAATTTTCAGGGCCCCATATGCCAACGGTACGTGATCCATTAAGAATTGGAATAGCACCTGACCAGAGCTACACAGGGTCTTTGGTACAATCCACATCTACTAAACAAGCCTCATCCAATGGTGAACTTTCCGACGAAGACCTGTTGCTGTCATCGACGGTTGTGTATGGATTTAGTCTTTCTGATAAATCATGGTGTGCGTCGTTGAATCGCTTGATTTTCGTGTCTTTATTGTTAATATTTCGATTGTAGTAGAATTTGACGTAGAACAAGTCAGACCCGTTGAGTGGAACGAGGACGCATTTGCCAATCTCGTCCTTCCATCGGATCGCAAAGATCTCTTACGCTCTCTTGTTGAAGCTCATCATCGCGAGCTTGGATTTGATGATTTCATCAAGGGCAAGGGACATGGTCTTGTCATTAATCTCTTCGGGCCTCCTGGAGTCGGTGAGTCGAGATCAGGTTTAAGTATAATCCTTGCTCATTTGATTTCGTAGGGAAGACTTTCTCAGCTGAAGCCACCAGCGAGCATGTTAGGCGACCGCTCTATGTAGTTGGCGGAGGCGATCTTGGTACTAGGGCTGCTGACTTGGATGTTATACTTGAACGTATCTTCGATGTCGCGACAGCTTGGAAAGCGATCGTTTTGATAGACGAGGTGAGAATTCTTATTTGTCGAATTAGGCATTGTACTCAGGCAGTTTTCAGGCCGATATTTTCCTCGAACAACGCTCATTTCACGAGCTAGAGCGCAACGCCATGGTTGCTGTATTGTCAGTCCTAATTTGTGCCGTTCAAGTCACGATCTTGACATCAGAGCTCCAGTCTCCGCCACGTCGAATACTATCGCGGTATTCTTTTCCTAACGACCAATCGTGTTCAAGCCTTCGACGAAGCCTTTCTCTCTCGCATTCACGTCGCTCTGCACTTTTCCCAGCTCAGCCAGACGTCAAAAGAACAAGTTTGGACTGCATTCATCGGGAAACTTCGTGTTTCGCATTCAGTCACACCAGAGAAGATTAAGGAGCTAGCTAAGCGCAACATCAATGGTAGACAGATTAAGAATGCTGTTCGGACGGCACAATCACTTGCCTTTGGCCGTGGAGAACCAATCGAATACCGTCATTTTGTGGAGACGCTGGAAGCGATGGATGCGTTTACGAAGAAGTTTGAGGATCTCACTGGGAAGGTAATAAACGAGGATGGTGCCGTATTCAATAGCGCACGCCAATTGTATTCATAGTCCATGCTTTGAACTTCAATATTTAGACGTCCGTTGACTTAAGACAAACCACCTTCGATTGATGTGTAGACCTGTCATATTACACCCGGTAAACTAGGTCAGGTAGAATAAATTACCATACACTGCCAATAAAGATTGAGTATTGTGTACTTTTACAGCCGTTTTCAAATCGACCGGCTACACAAGCCTAAGTCTACAGAGCACAGAAAACATGATCTGATCTATAGTGTTTCTGCATTTCCATTACCATTTCTACCAAAGTGTTCCACAAGCAGTAAACTCTTACTGTTAAAACTTGTATTGCTGACTTTCTGAAGTGCCACTACCATAACCACCAATTATTAGCAGCAGCACCAGCACACTTTGTACTCCCAACTATGACTTACTGTTACACTGACATAATAATAATTAGGGGTAGTTATTTTGGAAAATCTTACACTAATCATATTTTTACACTTTCTAGCTTACCACTACTCCCAATGACTGAAAACAAGTCTAAATCCTGCTAATAGAAAAAAAGATATCAGAACCCACCATGAGGGACTTTTTTACAAAATACCACCAGAAACCAGAGCATAAAGACAATGACAAGAAGCCTCCAAAGCTACCAACACTCTTTCTGCTGTTGCTAACTTTTCTGACAACAATTAAACTAGCTACACCAACTAGATCACCCAGACCACTAATTTAGAGGAAGAATTACAAGCAGCAATTGACCAATTAACCATCAAAGACATTCCATACTTATTTTCCTGAGATCTATTGCTGGTAACACCTCTCAACAATTTTTTTTGATATATTAGTACACACATTTCTACAAATGACTCCAACTCAACATACACTGAAGTACATGACAGCTAAATCACCAAAAAGGATGGACAACAAATGCCTGCACAATAAAGCAGTAGAGCTCCAAAGTGGAATGAGAATAAAGCCTCAGGAATTATTACTACATTAATCTGTGAATTGAAGTACCTATTCTGTGACTGTCAAGTCACAGACAAGAACATAAAAAGAAATATGCAGCATGGTACATATCCAATGATACCATGGAACTTTGGACCTGCATACCACAGTTCAATGGGACTTTGGAGGAGGCATCTAGTTGTCCTCATACATATGACAAATAGTAAGTAGCCATAGTAAAATTATATCCCAGGGCAGAGAAACAGGCAAAATAGGCAGTCAATGACCTCAAATGACATTGTTACACCATGGAGACTAAATGAATCACAATGACTTCTAGTAAATTGACAAAAAGAGTGAATGCCATTCTTTCTGCAGCAAATCTACTAATAATCAGTAGTTATTGTTTCTGTATTGGAAGGAACTACAACCTTGCTCTTTAAAGGTATTCCCCCCCAACATTGTCAAAATGCTAGACAGGTGGACTTTTGATTCATTCTTGAGATACTGAAGATCACTACAAATAATCAGGCCCATGTATGTTGAGATGCTGTATCCAATCATGGAACAAACCATGGGTTGTTACCTTGGGTTTGGTTTGTTTCCACAGTTTTCCTGCATTGATGGCCATAGGCAACATCAAGTAAGTGATCACTTGATTCATTATCTCTTCTATCCTGCTCTTCATGGATCCATTTTTCCATCTCCTTCCTCCAGCTATCATGAGATTTGATGATGATGATGATGATGATTTCTCCTATACCTGCTGGGGCTTTGCCCTATGTCGGGTTCTACTGCTATCTAGAGTTCTACTGCTATCTAGAGTTCTACTGCTATCTAGAGTTCTACGTAGATTCACTGTCGTATCAATGTACTCTCTGAACTACCAGCTCTCGCGAATGCGAGTGCCTTGTCATGCTCGGACTTAGGGCGTTGGACCGTATTAAGCCTCTGTCGGCGTCGTATCTGTAAATTAGAAAAGTAGTGTATTAGCGTGAAGGCGTATGTCATTTCCCTCCCCGTTTCCTTCTCCCCTTCCTCCCTCTGCTTGGCTTGCCGGTACTCGTGTTGTCATTGATGGAGAGATCTCCATATGTCCCCTTGAATTGACCCGTGTGATTTATGTACTAGAAAAGGGCTCTGATTGATCCGGCGTCGCTCAGGAGCTTGCTCAAGGCTCTCATACCAATGTCCACTGCTTTGGCTAGCTCGCGGCGTTCCCTCCAAAATGCGCTGCAGTGGAGTAGGTAGTGCTCTACCATCACGTCTCCCTGGTGGCATGCCAGGCAAACTGGTGATTCAGCTTTCTTGAAGCAGTGCAGATATTGTCGTAACGGGCAGTGTCCTATGCGCAGTTGCAGTAGGATCAATGCGTGTCTGCGGGGAATGCTGGCTAGGGTATGAATGATGTTTGTCATGCTGGGTGCATTGGAGTCGACTATCTGCAGCCTTTCAAATCTGGGTGAGGTGCATATTCGCTTCTCCGCCATCTTTTTCCACTGTCGCTTGTGGGTGGCCAGCACTGCAGCCCTCGAGGTCTTGAGGGGTTTCCTAAGGAAGTGGATGCCCTTCACTTCCATGTTTTTGCCCTCTGCCGCCCGCTTTGCTTCCTTGTCCGCTTGCTCGTTGCCCGGTATGCCTGTGTGTCCAGGGGTCCAGTATACCGTTATGTCCACGCCCAAGTCTATTTCCTTGACCTTTCAGATTCCCTCTAACACCTCATCAACGATGTACCTTGCCGTGCCTCCTCCTGGGGCCCCAAGGGCCCGCAGGCCTGCCTGATTGTCCGTTCCCACCGTCACGGTCTTGATTCTTCTTTGTCCTCTAACTTCCCTCCTCAGCAGCTTGAAACCCAACACCTGCCCTACACACTCCCCCTCAAAGACCGTATGCTTCTCCTCCGTCCCGAGGCACTTCCATAATACCTTTGTCTTCTCCATCCCCCTGTAAAGTACCGTCGCTGCTCCTATATGGCCCCTGTAGCCTGACCCATCTGTGTATATCCTTATGTCCGCCTTATTGCTCCGCTCTCTCTCCTCCGCCTCCTCTGCTGTCTCTCCTACCACAACTTCGATGGGGCATTTCCAGTTCGGTGCCAGACGGACTGTCACTATGGTCTCCATCTCCTTTGGCAGTTGGCCCCATGCCTTCAGCATGTAATGTAACGGGGACCTGTGTTTTCTGACAAAGCGGGCCGCTCTGTTTGCTGGCTTGTGCAATGGGTGTGAGTCCGGTAAGGTTGCAATTCTTGCCGCTGCCATCACGCAGGTCCGTCTGATCCTGAGGTCCATCGGTAGTAGCCCTGCATGGGCCTCCAGCATGTTGGACGGTGTAGTCCTCAGGGCGCCTGTCATCTGTAGCGTGCTCACTCGTTGCACCCTAGCCAACTTCCTCATAAATCCCCTCGCACCTTTCACTGTCTTTTCATTCACCTCTATATCTGGCGTACACCACATGTCCGCAGCGTAGAGCATAGTCGGCGCTATGACTGCTTTGTATAGGCACCTGGCCAAGGGACCTCTGATGCCTCTGTTGACCTTTACCAGCCTCCGCGTCTGCGTTGCTACCGCCGCTCCCTTTCCATGGGCGTAAGCTGCATGCTCCTTGAAGCGTAATTCCTGGTCCAGAATGACTCCCAGGAACTTGTGGGCTGGCTCCATCCTTATCACAGTGCTGCACACCTCGACTCTGGGTCTCGTCGCTGGTCTCAACCCACCGCTTCTCCTACCCACTTTCTCCCTTCTCCTCATAAACCCCATCCCCACAAATTTCTTCACCTCGTACAGTGAATGATGCGTCTCTGCCCACTCGCCGGTGCCTCCTCTCCTTCTCATCATGTCTTCCACCTTGGCTGCTGCCTTCTCCATGCTGTCTCCTTCTGCCGCCACATATGCATCATCCGCAAAGGACCCTGCAAGCTCTTGCTCCCCCAACCTTGCACCCTCAATCTGCCCTGCATTGTAAAAGTTGTAGCAAAGCCCCGACGTGTTGCAACCCTGGTCTAGACCACTGTTTACTGGGATCTGCGGTGAGTCGTAGTTGTCAAAAGATATCACAGTCTTCCTTCCTCTAAGCTTCTCTTCAAACCACCCCACCACCTCCTTTGGCACTCCTCTCATCCTCATATCCTTTGCCAGCACTCTCGGTACCGTGTTCGGAAACGCTCCCTTGATGTCCATGAATACAGCCACCACTTCCTTGCCCCTCCTCCACGCATCCTTGATGAACGAGATCAAGATGTGCAACAAGTCAGTTGTTGATCTGCCTGGTCTGCCCCTGAATTGATACATTGGCAGTAGGTTCGCCTTTTCTATGTGGTACGCCATCTTTTTCTTCACACATGACGAGAGGACCTTGGCAACCATGTTGAGCAGGACTATAGGCCGATACAAATTTGGATCACTGTAGTTGTCCTTCCCTGGCTTTCTCAACACCGCCGTCTTGAAGACTTTCCACCGTTCTGGATAAACCTTGTGCGTGAACGTTGCACGGAAGATTGGTCCCAGATAAGGGACCAGTGTGTACTTCGTCTTCTTCAGAACTACGTTCGGGATGCCGTTTAGCCCTGGCGCCTTGTGAGGCTTGAGCTTGTTGATTGCGACGTAGATCTCCCTGTTGGTGATGGGTGACCACTGGAATGCTGGCTCCCTCAGTGCCTCCTCAGTCCCCGTTTCTGCTGGCCTGGGGTCGTCGTAAAAGAACGCCTTATGGAGCATCTCCGCCTTTCCCTGATTGTCCGCTACCTCCACCATCTCTCCATCCTCCAACCTCTTCAACACCGGCGTCCTTGCCCGTCCACCATCCGCCGGTGCTGCCATGGCAAACGACTTGGCATCCCACACCGTCCTAGCATCCACACTCTCCAGCCACTCCTCCCAGTGCTTCCGCTTTGTGTCTTTTATGGCTTGGCTGTACGCGTTCCTTGCCTGTCGGTAAGCCTCGTGCGCCTGATGTCCCTCTATATCCACCACCCTATACGACTCCCTGCCTAGTGCTCTCGCCCTCATTCTCATCTCCGTCAACTCCTTCGTCCACCACCTCTTCATCCCCATCGTCACCCGCCTCTCAGGCACCTCCATTTCCCCTGTCCTTTCCAAGGCTCCTATGACCGCATTCAATCGTTCTTCCACCTCCTCTCTCTTCCTGATCTTCCCCTTCCCTATCCCCTCCAACCTCCTGCCCAGCTCCTCCTCAAAGTTGTTCCAGTCCACCTCCTTGAAGTTCCACCCCTTTACCTCCTTAATCCTCGCCACCGCCAGCTCGCACACTGTCACTATGGGAAAGTGGTCTGCTTTTGGGAGTTGCTCGCTATATAGCGCCTCGCACTGTATTATGTTCTCGTAAAAAGAATTAGTAATAAAAACGTTGTCTGGACGCGTCAAGTTCTTTGTGTTCTTTGCCCTCAACGTCGCCACGTGGGGCCTAAGTGCCATGTGTAGCCTGTGCTGCATTGTCATGGCAATAAGCTCCTCAGCCACATCGAGATTCCCCTTTGTGAAGAGATGAGAATTGCGCGGGTGGTCCCACATCGGGTGGTGCCTGTTAAAGTCACCAACCCAGATGTCAACAACACTCCCCCCTCTGCTTCTCCATCTCTTCGCACTCCTCAGATAGAAGTTGAGTGCCTGAATGCTCCTTGAGTGATCCCCGTCATTGTAAATGTTAAATATATGCACCGTTCTCTTCGCCGTTTCTAGGCTTATGCCCACCATATCCCTGCTCTCCATGTCCAGCCTCCTCCAGCTGCCTGTCGCAATCCTCCTGCTCACCAGCATCACCACTCTCGTCTTTCCCGCATCCTCCTCATTGTGCGGCTTGGAGTATACAGGCCTCCAGGCTTGCGTTGCTCGTGATTTTTTATTGAAGTCGAAGTACGGTTCTTACAAGCAGATAATGTCAGTCGCCGGGCTCACTGTGTTTAGGACTGCGTGTTGTGCAGTCAAGGACTTGTCTACGTTCTGCTGCCAAATAGTCAGTCTCTGTCCTCCCGGGTTGGCGTTTGTGCCGGTCATCTCTCCTCTTAAGAACCTGGCCTCGGTGATAGCTGTCGTGCTTTAGCTGCCATTGCCTCCAAGGAGCTTACCAGCTCGTCCACTTGCCATTTGCTCCACGCTTCTGCTGCGCCATCTGCGCCCTGACTGTTTGGAGCAGTGTTCACCCAGCTGTAGCTGTCCAGAGTCAACTGTGTACTTGCAGGTGGCCTGGCCCCCATTGTAGCGCCATTCCCTTGCGTCGCCTTCCCCTGCTCTACCCTGGCTCCTTCCTCTTGCCCTCTTTCCCCCCCTGCTAGTCTGCCTCGCCCTGCCTCCCGGTATCTTAGCCTGTCCATTCTCATCTGCTGCTCATGGCCGGCAAGTCTGCTGTACATCCACGCCTCAGAATCGTCTGTCCGGACCCACGTCCATTGCTGGTCCGTGGGGTAGTATCTGTACTTCATCTCCGGCGTTCTGTCAAGGAGCCTATTCTTTGCCTCTATGAATGCTGGGCACGCTCTTGACAAAGAGGGGTGATCGTGTTTGAGACCCCTCGCCCTGCAATTGACACACTTGAACTTTGCTGGGTCAGTCTCCTTACAGTCTCTGGTTTTGTGTTCCCTGGCACACATGCCGCATATGTCTTTGTCCTGTTTGCAGTCATTAGCTATGTGCCCCTTGCCATACCTTTGGCATTTCAAGCATCTCCTGGGTTCGAAGTCCAACTTTTTCGCCAGTACCCTTTTCCCTTCCACCATGAGGCCGCTCTTTATGATGCCATTTGCTCCCTCGTCTGTCGTGCATGACAAGACAAGGTGTGCTACCTTCTGATTTTTGTGTCACGCCCTTGGTGCCCTAGCCCATTGCGCCGTCACTAATTCACCCTGTTGCAGGCCATTCATGCTCTCAACACGCTCCAGGTTCTCCACTGGGACATCCCCCAAGGTCACCGGTACAAACTCCAAGAAGACATTGTATGTCCTGTCCTTTACCTTTGCGCCCGCGCCAAACTTGTCGACGAAGGTCGCCTGGACGTCTGGCCTGGCAAGCCAGCTTGCTGCCTCTGTAGAGCTCAGTTCGTATAGGACACCCCCATTCTTCAGCAATCTCGCAGAAAGGAACTCTACCTTGGGGCTGTCCAGGCCCTGGATGCCCATCAGGTCTCTAGCAATCCTAGCCTTCTCCACCAACTCCCTCTCCGTGAGCCCTTTCCAACCGCCATTGCCGTCAATGTTGTCTATCAACATCTGCCTCGTCTTGTTGTTCCTCCACGTCATCATGTCCTCATGTTCCGCACGCCGC
>QLOM01018384.1:0-10330 GCA_003313785.1 Termitomyces sp. MG148 | reverse complement strand
TGCGTCACAATTGGAAAAGACTCATCGTTCATTTCAAGCCGAGGCACTCCTGGAGGCATACGTACACTATACACAGGTCGTAGTACAGCTAACCAGACCTAGGGCACCCCTTACGATGAAAGACCTGACTCACACTATAACCTAGTAGACAAGGTTAGAGAGGGGTAGCACCTATTGACTACACGGCCCAATGACGAACATAACTAAAAGCTACGAAAGGAAGAAAACAAAACACAGACAACTCGTGAAATGACACTACTCTTTCTATATGTTAACATCTATATTCCGTAAGAAAGTGTTAGTGAAGGAGGTATCATTAGACAACGTCTGTTATCCTACGATCTTGACGAAACATAATCGCATTCAAGCACACCCGTTGATTTCGTGCGCGAGGAGGACGATACACGAAGCGCTAAGGTCTTTGGATGTATTCGGATCTAATGTCAAGATCCATATACTCTGCTTGAGCCGTATCGACGCCCATTATATTCGAACTATGCTTTTTGGATTAAAGTAGCGTAGAGACCGGCGCCATGGTCGCCTCCTTCCCACCCGCAGGACTGGGAACCTAGAGCTAAGAACTAAGTATGTTTTCAAGGGTATCTCATTCACCTCTCAATGAGGCTCGTCATCTCTCGGTGAGTTTATTCTGTGTTACGCTGAGGCAGAGTTGGGAAAATCGCCCAATTGGATAGTTATTGTCGAAGAGCCTTGACCTCAGTAATGTGGCGGTAAAGCTAATGGAAACAACAAAATTTTCGCGTATAGGATGAGCATTTATTTGTACACAATTATTCATCAAATTCAGAGACGGACGGAGAACTGAGGCATGAGATATTGTGACATTCTTGCCTGACTCAGATGTTTTGCAAGGTATTTCTTCCTCGGTATTCGGCGTTTGGCAAACGAAGACAAGTGTTCTTGATAGCTATATTCTTTAGGACAGATTGCCTGGCTCCAGTCAGAAATCATTAACCATGTGCCATGTAGAAGGAAAATATTGACACACGGTGAATACGGACTGTTATAAATCTCCTAGGCCAGTGGCTCGGGAAACCTGAGAACACGCTGACAATAGCGGCATCGAACCTCAAATAGGATTCAAGAGGAACTTCCATCATTTTCCTCATTCAGGTTCTCCTGATGCCATCGTTCATTCCACTTCTCTTGATGCGTTGATGGACAGGGAAGAAAAATTTCCCCACCAATGTCATCCATAGCTATGGAATCATTTTATCACGATTGAGTGCGCATTTCAATCTGCGTGTGCTCTCTTCCTTCTTGAATGGAATCTCATTTGTACATGCGTTCGTGCTCGTCCGAGTACAATGTCAGCTTGTCGACCCTTGGATAGACCTGTAATTTAAACAGGACTTACACATTTCAATTGGAAACAAAGCAGCAGGGGATGCGGAAACCAGTCGGCAGACAGCGAAAGATAAGAAGAGAAAGTAGGAAAAGATGATAGATTAACTGACATTTAGCCAGAACGGTCATATGTCGTCTTCAACGTTTGAGTGACCACTTTGCTAAGTCGATGTTTGATTTGATATAAACCATCTCGCTGCAATGTTACTGAACTGAATTTAGCTTTGGGCTCGAGTGATCGCAACTTTCGCACGCAAAGTTACTGGCCCTGAGCCGGTTGGTTTTGATGGATCATATTGGAGCAAGTAGACAACCGTATCGAGACGAAGACGAAGAAACCGATTCGACTGTAGAAAACGCCACCGTCAAATTGCAAGAATGACCTTGTGGTCAATTCACGTAAGGATCGTATATCTACCATCCAGATTTCTCCATGGGTTCAACTTCCTAATAGACGCCATGTGTGATGTTCTTTACCAATTTTGACAGTAATGGATTCAACTTCATAGACTCCCGTCTTTGCCGCAGATAGATTTTCGCCGAATCGTTCGTTTAGTTCCGGTACCAAGTCCTTGGGAAGATGGGGTATAGAAGGAAATAATCGGTCAAGTCCTGACTCGGAACTTTTGTTGATATATTGCGGGTCAGTCGAGGCACCTCTCGAACTGGCGTTGGAAAAACTCCTTTCGGAGTTCACCTCAAGGAGAGCCCACGCGATAGACGAGTGAAAACGAGGGTCTGTGTAAAACTCTTTCTGTCGAATGCTCTTTAGGGTAGGCGTTAGAGCATCACACATGGCTCGCAGCTGTAGGCTTTTCTGAGTGTGCGTTACCGACAGATAATAGAATGAGATACCTGATGATGACCTGCACCAGTTTCCATGGTAAGAAAGGTTCTTGTATGTTCATCGTTTTCCAATTCTGAGAATGTTACAAAGGAGACCTGAAAACTAGAATTGAACTCCACAGATTGGGTTTAAGAACTACTTAGATATTTGAGAACTCACGGAGAGAAACTTGTTGATAAGTCTTTCACCGCCTTTTTCAAGTCTTCCCTCTGGTGCGTTCGCAGGTAAATTGGTCGAGATAGGGAGACGTGCAGTTCACGCTTGATTGACATATC
The DNA here is from genome assembly GCA_003313785.1 of Termitomyces sp. MG148. Lineage (NCBI taxonomy): Eukaryota > Fungi > Basidiomycota > Agaricomycetes > Agaricales > Lyophyllaceae > Termitomyces > Termitomyces sp. MG148. The sequence continues at coordinate 7,840 of QLOM01018384.1, read as the reverse complement.
TCCATTCCAAAAATCCTGTAGAGTAGGAGCCATCTTCTTTGCATAGGTTAATACGTCACTTATAAGCATATTCAAAGGCGAATGCCTCGGGAGAATCAGGGAAAGGTAGACATGAGCTGCCCATTGTCCTTCCACATGCGGTTGCGTACGCCTTCGGCCTTGATGCAATTCTGGACGATCTCTGGGTACTGGAGCCAAGAAAGTCGAGGAAAGTGAAGGTAATTTCCTATATCATGATAACTTTAACACTTTTCAAAATCGTAGGAGAACATTGGGGACATACCGTTTTTTTCTTTCGGGGTTTTCAGGACATTCACATTCATCACTTGAGCTATCGTATATCACCAACGCACTTGATTTTTTTCTCATATGAGCCAAAGTTCTCAAAACTCAGTACGCTCGCTGCAAAAGTAATGGATAAGCATAAAACATCTTGTTACTCACGTGCTTGGTCATGATAAACATAATGTTCTTTATTCACAAGGCTCACCCATGACTCGGTAAAAATACCCTGCATTTCTTTCACTATCCTGAGAAATAAAAAATAACTACAGTTGGTAATCTGTAGGAAGGAGCTCTGAGGTTTGTAGCGCGACCACGACCACGACGTCACGAGAGTCGTCAGCCACGTGGTAATGTGACATAGATGGACGCTGCATAAGTAGGGGCGTTATCTTTTATCTATCTTCCTCTTCTTCTCACTATGGCTGCAACTTTCATCAACCTCAACAGTTCTCTTACCTCCAGCGAGTCTCATTACTCCCATACTCACGATGGCTCGCATACCCACTCTCACGGCGGAGATCACGGTCATACCCATGAAGTTCTAGATCACCCTGGTACCCATTGTGTTCATGTAGATACTTCCAATCCCGCTCTAAATAACACCTGGTCCAGGCAAATTTTCAGAACGTGATCTACCTGATTATTCTTCACGAAACTTTGAAGAGAGAGGTTTCACAGTTGGGATCGGAGGGTCTGGACCACGATCATCGTTACAACGCGTCGAAAGCGCCCTCATATACTGTTGTTTCTAGGCCCGTAGGATCAGGAAAGACAGCTTTGACGTTGGCCTTATGCCAGGCACTGAGGAGGGAGATGAACATCGGTATGCTCCATGCTTCTTGTTGAGGATAAAGTAATTAATTTTGTTCTATAGCAACAGTCACAAATGATATTTTCACTCGCGAGGATCAAGAATTCTTGATCAAAAATCGTGCATTGCCTGCATCACGGATCCTTGCAATCGAGACCGGAGGTTGTCCTCACGCCGCCATTCGGGAGGATATCAGTGCTAACATGGGCGCTCTGGAGACACTACAGGCCAAATATGGCTGCCAGCTCCTCTTCGTCGAGAGCGGCGGTGATAACCTTGCTGCCAACTACTCGAGAGAACTAGCAGACTACATCATTTATGTTATAGATGTCTCGGTCAGCCGCTTCTCTTGCTCGAGATAAAAACAGGATCAGTCGTTGATTTATGATAGGGAGGTGATAAGATTCCTCGAAAGGGTGGTCCAGGTATTTCTCAGTCAGACCTTTTGGTAGTTAACAAGGTACGTACCCATTTTGGAACATATAATAAAGTTTTACGCCGTCAACAGATAGACCTTGCTCCATACGTGGGGGCCTCGCTTGAGGTCATGGAACGGGACTCTAAGTTGATGCGCGGCCATGGGCCCACAGTGTTCACCAGTATCAAGGAGAGAAAAGGTATCGATGACGTCGTTAGCCTCATCCTTGGTGCTTGGAGAACAGCTGGCAGTCCAGGCAAGATAGGTCCTGTTGGGGAAGAGCCCTAGATACACGCATTTCAACAAGGCACCCCAAAGTTTAGTTAATTACAAATGTCTATATCTACATTTGAAGTCATCTCGATTTCAATGGTAGGCCAGGACAGCTTTCCTCGATAATGACGCGGCCATACATATCCTGATTTCAAATCAGTCCACAACCATTGTAGTTTTCGCCAAGTGTTTTGATCACTCCGGGTTGGTTGTCATTCGCACTTGTTTGCTGATAATGACTTAATTCAGCAGGAATAGCGAACGTGGGAGACGCATACCGTAAGGGAGAATGACCACAGAAGAGGTATTCTAATGCACTTTGTGCACAATCACCAATTATGACCAACTTCATACGGAAGGCGCATTCTTAGGTAGAACGGGAAACGGTCACGGCGCTGCGAAAGTAGGATAAGGGCGAGAATAAGGCAAATGGAAACGATAAACTCTAGGTACAGGGACATTCGTCAAGTATAAAGGGAGTCAGGGAGGGAGGATGGCGAAATTGGCGTTGGATCAAGAGGCTTCGTATCTGACGCATTATAAAACGTAGGCGAGGTGGTCAACACTGCTGAGCATACAGCCAAATGGCGGTGATCAGCAAAGAGGTCGTCACATAAATAAAAATCCGCGTTTGGAGTCTTAAAGATTGATCTCGAGAGAACAACGAGTACTTTCTCGTGTGTATCGTACTCCTAGTAACGGTGATGGAGCGACTGATGCTATGCTTGACCTTGCACAGAGAGAAGACGCAGGACATCAGCGATCGGTGTTGAGTGAATATTGATCTCCGGGAATGAAGTGATTATTTAAACGACACAAGTCCGATCCGTGTCTTGATCTGGACAACAGCGACCTGCGAGGTTGAGGTGTCGACATGGAGGTCGACACAGAAGATGCAGCGCCTCATTCGCTAACCATCGTCCGTATCAAGAGAAAACGAAACGAGGAGCCACTAGACGCGCTCGGTAGATATCTCGTTGACCCTCTCTGAATATGCCCCAATCTGGCCATGATAGTCATAGAGTCTCGGGTACGGAGAAAGAAATCGCGGATGGGTGTATTCAAGTTTGTTCAGACGGTTGAGAAGGATGCTTGGGAGAACGAGGATCAAGCGAAGCAAATTCAGGTGCACAACCTCTACCGCTGACACTGTACTTCTTGTCGTTGAATTTCGCTATAATTAGGACCAAATATCTCGACTCACCCGACAAGCGGCCGTTCTACCTGACTCCCAACCATCTACCGAATCTCAGTATGTATCGCTCAACACGAAACATAAGGATGAAGCACGACATTATACTGTTCTGAGTCCTGATGACCACGATGATCAAAACTCCGAGAACTCCAGAGTTTCGCGTCCTGTCGCTCCGTATGTGCTCATATTGGAGTGTTTCTTGAGCTGACCTGACACGTTACTGCGGAAGGCCAAAGGTTTTGTCTGCGAAAGACATTCCTCCAAAAAATTCGCAACCGGACTTCAAAATGTTTGATGCTGTCCTTACGACAGATAGACCACCATCAAGTCCTATGGATCCTGAGATGGAGAATTTCCTTCCAATGCTCAATGATTATCTTAAATGTATGTTGTCGTGATTCCTCAACCTTTTTGTACTTACACGTTATAGTGCACGATGTGACATCAGATTCGCCTCCTATCGTGAACACTGCTTCTCATATTAAAGATGTAACGATGCAGACCAATGATGATTACGTGTGGGATGTGTTTTACCACAGACCAGCGACTCTCAGTGAATGGAATGAAGCCGCTAATATTGCGACTCTGTATTTATGGAATCTCATCGCATTTTCATTCCACTAATTCTCGTTCAGATCGGGTCTCCCTCTTTCAATCGCCAATACCTATGAATCTGCATCTGAATCTGAAGAGGAGGACGAAGCTGATGAAGATTCTAACGGTTTGTGTTTCCTTACTCTTCCGGACAGTGTCGATCAACTTTCTTTCATCTAGCTGAAGAGTATTACAAAAACGACTACCCTGAAGACGATGATGACACATCGTCTGGGAGCGGTAAGTCTGCATGTATTCACTCCGCAACCGGTACTCAAGTTCATTATACAGATGAGTTCCATGAACATTCAGATTATGATGATATGATGGGATATGGCGACTAAGGATAGCATTGTCACATCATTTAGACATGGCCCTTCGGTTGCATCATGTAAAACAGTCAATGTAGCATGCAATGAAAAAATGCGTTTCAAGTACAATTTTTTATGTTTCAAGCATCAACTTTGTCAAAACACGAGGATCACGAATGAGCAACTTGATATGTTTCGTCATACTTTGTTTTCTGAACTAGCCTTCAATGTCTCTGTCAGATTTGGTATATCTTATTCGATGGCATACTCACAATAGAGGTTTTGGTCGAGCGCTTGCTTTTTAATTTCCCGCCGAGTGTCAAACAACCCAGGAAAAACAATATAGCAAACATAGCCATCATCACAGCCAACGATAAACCCGCACCGAGAAAACCTGCGCCGACAGGGCTGATCGAAGGACGGCTTTTTGCAACTGCAGTGTTAAGAGCAGCGCAGCCCCTATCCTGGGTGTTGGCGCACACAGAACACCATTCATTGATTGAATCAATCCCAACAGGCTAAAAAAAGTATCAATAAAAGAAAACATACAACTACTAGTCCAACCAACCTGGAGGAAGCTGGTGAAGTTGCTAAGGAGGACATCTGATGTAGATCCCAAAATAGGGTATTTCTTGAAGTCAGTTCCAGTACCATTCGAGAACTTAAATTGTAGGATAGGTTCTCCTGATTCGGACTTGCGAACTTCAAGCGCAAGCACTGCAGCATAATCGACTGTGCAGTCGACAGTATTACTTGTTGACATATTCCTATTAAAGAAAAGTAAAATGTACCAACCGATCGCAGCCAATTCGGGAGAAGCCTCGGCAGCCTTGGTCATGTTGAAAAGAGAAAGGAACGGTTTATAAGAAATGGCAAGATAAACAAACTTGACTGGGTCTGTGGGGCTGAGAATACTGTTGAAGCCATCGATGATTGACGGAATGATCGTCTGCCCAGCAACTAATAATGTGAAAAACAACGCAGCGACGAGAGCTCAATATGAACGTACTATTGCCAATGCCGTTTAGTGTAGGGTCACTGAAGACATTGTACTCGTGCCAATCAGCCAAGTAGCGCGCAATTTGAAGATCCTGCTGAGATATGGTCTTGGCAAAGTCTGAGCTATGGATAGATTGGACGTTCATAAAATCGAAAATCTAGTAATTCAGGTATCAGCAGAGGCCAAGTGCAAGTCGTCAGACCTCTTACATTCCACTACAGGGTGATCAGTTCATGGGCTTCATGGACTAGTGTAGTATCGAACGAATAAGGTTTAAACGAACCATATTTTGGAGGTCTACTGGGCGTCCCTGGAGAGTTGTGGAAAGAGAGTTGAGGAAGTCTTTGTATTCAGTAGCTTTCTCCTGGAATTGAGCGGAGTTGTAAAAGGCAGACGTCGACTCGTCAAATGTCTGTATGATACATGTTACGGCACTTTTCGTGAAAAAAATATGTTACACCATACGTACGTGGCAAGATGTCCAACCCTCGAGTGAAATGTCATTCGTGGGTTCCACAGATTCGACTATTAGACATGTCGTATATAGACCTTTCACCATTTGATCAGATTGCCACAGACTCACTAGGAAGATACTTTTGCACACAAAGGAGTTAGACATTCAACGAATATACCATAGCTAGGTGATCATACTTGATAACCATTCAAAGGTGCTCCAATCGTGGATCCGTTCGCAAGTGTCGTGGTGAAGTTTGGGTTCGCAGGAAATAGACCTTGTAAAAGAGATTGCGCCGAGTTCACTATGACTCCACCTTCACCCCCAGCATCCGCAAGAACACGGAACTGGGCATCATTGACAACAGTGCCATTCATCCCATTGATGTATGAAGGTGAGGAAGAGTTTAGATATAGTTGCCAAAGTTGTTGCCCGAGTTGGTATTCCTGTTGCTGTCCAGAATTTTGAGTTTAACGTTTATTTTCATGATTCTGAAGAAATACATTGCCAAGGGGCGTAAGGGTCGTGTCCGACGGCGTGTATGTGTTTGGGTCTTGGTAGAAACCTAGAGTTTATGAGTAATTCTCTGATAACAAAATTAAGCCAAGAAATTTGACCTTGGCGATCGCCGTGCCTTATGAGGAGCACGACACCCAGAATTTGACTGTCAAATTGTACCATTGGGAAGGAATGCTTAGGAGTTTATGAACGATTCCTTTTATAAATCACTCGAAAATCCATTTCACACGGATTGTCTTTATCTTCATCGAATCGCACCTACGGCTACACATGACCCGCCTAATATTAGGCTATCTGTATTCCTAGCCTAATTAGGCGGGTCATGTGGTAGCCACAGATATCGAATCGATAGAAATGTCGTAGTTCGGACTCCCCTTTGAGTCGGACAAAAAAAGTGTTCCTCAAGAACAAAGCATTTTTAGAGTTAGTAACTTGGTATGGGAGCTGTTGTACACTACCTGAGGTGACTCCAAGTAATCTTCCCTTGAGATATGGTCTAGTTGTTGAAATCGTGGGTGCTCGCCGAGTCCACGACAAAGCGGAGTTTGTAATTTTTGTTGACCGCAGCACGCGTGGGTGTAGCAACTTGCCTTGGAGTTGTAAATTGCTGTCTTCTGGATGACGGGAGTGGGATTCTAACTTATGCCTACTTATGCTGCTTTCCTCGAAGTCAGGCATCAGAGCCATGGCCAGATGGATATATGAGACTTTTCAGATCTTTGATACCACCATTTCTTACAGCCCCCCTCAGACTCTACTATATATTACAAGCACTCATAGTGCATTAAATGACCTACAGAAATAACATTTATGCATATCACCATTGCTGAGGGTGTATTGAAGGATCATGCCTGTTATTTGAATTATAATTTTTATAAAGGAAATTGGTGGACTTCAAGGACAGCGTTCGCATCTCTTCCTGGGCGGTGTGCGATGATCTTCCCAGACTGTCTACTCAAAACCCCACCTTCTATGTCCTTTGCTCTTATGGGAAACACATTATATACAACTCGAGCGTGTAGGGATAATAGAGGAAGTTTGGGGGAGAAGGATTTGGGAAAGGTTCTCACAGCACTCGAAAGGGGGGGATGTCCGTAGCATACTTGGTACGCGACCAAATGTATGTAGTACGGGCCCCGGTCGTTCATGCGTGGACCTCCTCGGGTATTGTCAACCAACCAACCAACCAACCAGGAGCGATAGTACTCTGATTAGGAATTTCATCTAAGGTACAGGCAGGGTCGCAAGGCCAAGTAAACCCTCGATAGCTACATCAATCAGTTTTTGCATGGCGTCGAGTCGTGTTGTTGACACTACATGGATCCTCCGACCGATTCCATTGTCTGGACGCGATATGAGCAAAGTTTTCAGAAGTCAAGATACAAAGATAAACGAAAGTTTTGGGAAAGGAAAAAGGACACGGTGAAGGAAACTCACGAATGGCGATGCTGTAGGTTGATCAAGGATGACCAACTCCTCCGGAGTGAACGGAAGCCGTGGGATGATAAACACACGAAGGGGTATGAGCAACATAATAATGACAGGGAATCCAATAGCGGCTAGATTTGACTAGCATTAACAAGGGAATAGTGTTCTGGAAGATGACCGACCTATTGTCTGTGTGACAGCAAACGTAGCACCAAAGCCAACAAGCTGCACTGCGAGGAAGAGAAGGATTCGTGACTTGCGCACTTTCCTGAGAGGTTCATCTTGAGGAGTAAGTTTTTTATCTCGGAGGAAGTACAACATTTTTTGAGTAATTCCATTACCGCGTAGAGCATCTGCGCCCATATACCAGCTGACAAAAATGTATAAGTTGCACTCAATAATCATACACCATAGACGTTTGATTCACAATAAGCCAGCCAATACGCCTTTGCAATCAAGTGTCAAGGAGAATTCATGTTTACTAAGCTATCGGCTCACCTCGGGGGATGAGGCTCAAAACATGCAGGAACGGTCCTGTAAGAAGAACGAGAC
>QLOM01018376.1:0-16102 GCA_003313785.1 Termitomyces sp. MG148 | reverse complement strand
AATGATTTATTATTATTATTCATTTATCAGTCGTGAGAATTTGACTGTTCTAGCGCCAGCTACATCATTACTGGAGACACTTGCTCAAAAGCAAATCCTGTTATAGCAGCCCAAGTTGTGAAACATGGCGGATGCCCGACTCAGCGACAGGGAACTGGCGCAAATCAACGCTGCTGCAGTAACACGAGAGTACACAGTCAAACCTCATCTTGGTATGTTCATAATCTTGCCTGTGAGCTCAACCATCCAATTCCTTTCGAAGACTACAGAACTGTTTCTGCAATCAATGGGTGTGTATGCCTCTACCTCTGCCTCTGCAAAATCACTGCTAACCTGCCCAACCCACAAAGCCCCCTCGTTGTACTGGACAACGTCAAAGTATGCGTTATGCTCCGATCTGTACGGTGTAAATGGTATGAGCTAAAGAATATTGGCTAGTTCCCGTCGTATAATGAAATCGTTCAATTGACTTTACCTGATGGATCGAAACGTGGTGGGCAGGTGCTGGAAGTTCAGGGCAAGAAGGCGATCGTGCAGGTCTTTGAGGGAACCTCTGGTGTTGACGTCAAATCCACCCATGTCGAGTTCACTGGAAGCAGCATGAAACTTCCCGTCGCCGAGGATATGTTGGGGCGTATATTCAATGGTTCTGGAAACCCGATTGACAATGGACCAAAAGTATTCGCCGAGGACTATCTGGACATTAACGGTGAGCTGAAATGTCTATTACATGAGCTATTCACCGACTTCATTTCATGTAATAGGCTCCCCGATCAATCCATACTCGCGTATTTATCCCGAAGAAATGATTCAAACCGGTATATCAACAATCGACACCATGAATTCAATCGCCCGAGGACAAAAGATCCCTATCTTTTCTGCTGCGGGTTTACCTCATAATGAAGTGAGCAAAGTTCCTGTTTTCTGATAAGCATCCGCATTAAGTCCTTTAGATTGCGGCGCAAATCGTGCGTCAATCAGGATTGGTGAAGCGGCCCACGAAGGACGTTCACGATGGTCACGAAGATAACTTCTCCGTAGTATTCGCTGCTATGGGTGTTAATATGGAGACGGCTCGTTTCTTCAAAGAAGACTTTGAATCGAACGGCAGTCTTGATCGCGTTACCTTGTTCCTAAACTTGGCCAACGATCCCACAATTGAACGAATTATCACCCCACGACTAGCACTTACCACCGCCGAGTATTACGCATACCAGCTGGAGAAACATGTCTTGGTCATCTTGACCGACATGTCGTCGTATGCTGATGCTCTACGTGAGGTAAGAGCGTGTCCTACTTTTTGAGGCTCTGGAACATTCAATCAGGCCGTATCAGGTTTCTGCTGCACGAGAGGAGGTCCCTGGCCGTCGTGGTTATCCTGGTTACATGTACACTGACTTGTCCACGATTTACGAACGCGCAGGCCGAGTTCAAGGAAGGAATGGTTCTATCACGCAAATTCCCATTCTCACGATGCCGAACGATGGTAATTTGTACGTTTTCATTCATTTGAGAGTTTGACCAGGAAACGCCGTACAGATATTACACACCCTATTCCCGATCTCACCGGTTACATTACCGAAGGCCAGATCTTCGTAGATCGACAACTATACAACAGGCAAATATACCCACCCATCAATGTGCTGCCCTCTCTGTCGCGTCTGATGAAGAGTGCCATTGGAGAAAAACTGACGAGAAAAGATCATGGTGACGTTTCAAATCAACTGGTAGACATAAGCAAGGTCTATTGATAACGTGTACTAATACCTGTCCTAGTATGCCAAATATGCCATTGGAAGGGACGCTGCTGCCATGAAAGCTGTCGTTGGTGAGGAAGCTCTTTCACCGGAGGATAAGCTGGCCCTCGAGTTCCTGGATAAGTTTGAACGCCAGTTTGTTGGACAAGGTTCGTCCGTCCTCATTGATTCCTGTAACTGTCACCGACTTTCTTTATAGGAGCATATGAGTCTAGGACCATTTTTGAATCTCTCGACCTGGCGTGGTCTTTGCTCCGCATCTTCCCGAAGGAACAACTGAACCGGATCAACCCCAAGATTATCGCGGAGTTCTATGGTCGCAAACCTACCAAGCAACCTATCAGCGGTGCCGATGCACACGATGACGCTAAGTCAGATGAGAAATTAATTGATGCCTAGATATATGAATACCGATACGCCAGCACTGTTATTTCATTTGTAAATGATGCATTTCTTTCAGCGACCTCTCATGAAATAATGGGATCCTCTCCTACATGGGGCAAATGAGTCGTGTGGCGTTCTGAGTGACTATCTTCGGCGCGCAAGGGCCGATTATAGATGGCCAAACCACGGACAACTGCAAGCTATTGTATTAGCAACCTAAAATGAATGACTACGAGCTTATGGATTAGGTCCGATGACTATCTGTAAAAGCACGTTGACGTGTATCATCCGTTTTTAGCGGCTTCAACAATGTCATAAGGTAAAAAAAGACGAAAAGGGTTATATGTTCTGTTTTAAGATGAGAAAAAGAAACAATAGAGCACTATATCGATGCAAGAGCTTCACAAAACCAAGATGGCTTAGTGATGATCCGAGGTGCATGTTGGGACCCGCGTATATGCGTGGGCCATATGTCAGCGCCGGATGCATTGAAACGATGAATTGTCTTGTTAATCGTTGGCCACATGATCCCACAATTGTGGGATTTATTGTATGTAAAAAACACATGCATAAACGGAATTAAGAAATTAAAGTCGGCAGCATGATTGGCAACGTTTAATATCCAGTATCAAGTAATAAGCCATAATGGCCGCATTGAGCCAAGGCGAGTAAGAGAAGACTGTGAGTGCTTTACTCCCCAAGGACAAAGCAAACTCCACATGCTTGAAATGGACATTGAAAACCAGAAAAGGACGACTAAATAGCAAGTGTGAGGCACATGGAAGGACTGCTCGGCCACGCTCGGTAAGGGCAAAACTCGGCGTGATTTTTCCGGGAAATAGTGAGGAGGAAGATTGGAGAAAGAAAAGCCGGAATAGGTGGCCGTGAATTGAATGCATGGTCTGTCTGGGCTCGGGGAGTGCCACGATCATGTCCGCGAAGCGAGAAGAGTGGCAATACGGTTTGGAATGATGGTTAGGCTTTGGACTGGACATGCATGTGTATCATTCATGATCTGGGTAGTAATCAAATGGATGCGGGTGGTGTGCGGCATGGGTACAGAAAAGGGGAGAGTGAAAGAAATCAAGGCATGTCACGGCATGAGAAGATCGCGTGGAAGATTCGTCGAGTGGTTGCAGAATTTGCCACCGCCATGTGTTCCGCTACTTATATAGTCCCCGCGACTTATTCCCCGCTGCTTAAATAGCCTCGCGACTTTATTAGAGCCCCCTGTCTTTCATTCCTTCCCAGGAATGCACGACTCTGTCAAGCGCAAGTCCCCGCCCGACGACCCCATGCCCCATCCTGCCCCCCTCCAGCTCCCAGACTGGCCCCCCTCTCCCCAGCATGTCTCCAGCCCGCTCGCTGCAGAGGTCGTCTTCAAGCGTCCAAGGCTCGACAAGATTCAGACCGCCCTCCCCAAACGACCACCGCTTCCACGCAAGTCACTTCTCAAGCCTCGTCCGCCCCCGACCCCCCGCCATGGCAGCGACATCGAAGACCTTGGCATGGTTTCGGCGGCTGATCCAGGTCCCTCCAGTGGTTCTCTTCTCCGTTTGCGTCCGGCACCGAACACAGTTGATCCGTCATCTCCGTCTGTCGTCCCCTTCTTCCCCATCGACACTAATTCGATACACATTCCATCTCATCATCCCTTGGTGAACCGCCAAACGCTGAAGGAGCTCGATCTCGATGTCATTCTCCGGAATCCGCAACTTCGTGCGTCTCAATTATGTTTTTTTTTGTCGCGTGATTATCTAATCCTGTTCAGGTCATGACCTTCTTTTCGACCCAGGTCTCCAGTTCCGTCCGACATGCAGTCGTCGTAAACGCAACATGTGCGAACGCTACTGGGCTGCGGTGATTCAGGAAGTTGAAACAGGCTGTACCTGCGTGTCCTTTGACTCACAAAGGAAACCTCATTCTGTCGTGTGTGCCTGCTCACAGATTTCCCAACCCCCTTCTCAGCCCATAGTTGCATATTCATCTGCCTTGAACGTCCTGACGTTGCGGATGCCCTCTCGAATCCGTACCCTTCTTACAGAATTTCTGGAAGTTTTGCTTCTTGTCATACAGCCTCTCTCAAATGTATCCGGCATGTACGTGAATCCCAGCACGTTGAAATCGCAGATCCAGGAGCATTCTGCTCAGGCAGCCTATGTTCGTTCTATTTTCGACCCAGCCCTGATCGAACAAGAGCTTAAGCATGAGTTATTTGATCCGTCTGGCCTCTTTTCCGCTATCGGTGCTATCTTAAAAGGTCACTGCGCGCCAATGCGGGATCGTGCTGTGGAAGCAATGGTACAGGTAGCTCAGACCTGTGCACCTGGCGGAACGGGAGGGAAGCGTGATGCGGTGATTGCTGTCAGGATGTGCCTCGAGATACTTGAGCTCATGAAACTGGTACAGATCTTTTTTTCTTGCCTCTTACCGTTACTCATCCCCTCTGATTCTCAAGGATATTGCAAATCATCAGCTCCAGATGCTACGACCATTCCTCATGCGCACTTCGGGACATTTTGAGCTCAAGGCATTTAAAACTCGCAAGGATTTCTCGCTAAGACTGACTCGTGAGTGGTTACGTCTGGCCCATGCCGATCTCCTTTCTCGCGAAATCATCCCACACCCCAAATACCCATCAAATAGCATTCAGTATAGCACTCTTCCTCGGAATCAACAAACCTATGTTGCCGTTCTTAAGGGTATCATAGACTTGATTTTTGATCCACCGGAGTTGTCATCCGCACCACCGTCCTCACCACCCACACCAGTATTCCAGTGCACAAGTCCTACCCTACCTTGCCTATCTGATCCTCCAGAAACTGTTTATCTGGACAATGCACGACTAGTGTCCCTGAGTGCCGATGCTGCAGATGTTACAGCCATTTACATGTTCCTCCTTCTGTACCGACAACTTGTTCATTCGGAGTCAAGTGATTCTCCCATTTCACCACAAGATTCCACAAAAATAGGGACCGAAGACCTCCTGCGGCTGAAAACTGAAATTCGTGATATTGGTTCCGCTCGTCTCGGATATTGCTTCTCCGCTCGACTTGCGTCTGACGAGGCTGAAGGACCCCGAGAAAAGGATGTTGAAAAAGAGAGGATTGCCAAACAGGATATTGTTCTGCAGGTTGCCAAACGAGCCGAGGAGGCTCGTAGTTCTTCTGTTCCGCCCTCACCTGTCAGCAAGGCCCCCAGTGAAACTATGTTGCAGGTTGCCCAGCGATGGGCGGACTCTAACATCCATCCTGACTCCTCCTTGTGTACTATGCTTCGGCGGCGTTTACGAGGCGTGATCTTCAACTCAGTTGTTGCTCAAGCATATCCCGGCCGCGACTCTTCCCCTGGAAAATTGACCAATATAGATTTCCTTTCGTGCATCCAGAATGGGTCCACGCAAGCACCCTCAAACCTCGCTACTGGTATGGAGCCATTAGCCGAAGAGATCCGGGCACTTGCGGAAAAAATTTCTCGTCTGGCCCTTATTCATCTTAACGCCTACTTGCCTCTTTATGAGCAGGAAGGTTTCATCGTTTGAAGCACCTTGGTGCATCATAGACAATGCAATGAATGTACTTTTACTCACGACGCCGTTGGTCTCCAACACATTCTCTGCTTTTCGCTTGACATCTTGGACTAAAACACATTTACTTTAGTATTTTCACTCGACACAAATTGGCGCCTATATTTTATGCCACGATATCCTACACCTGTCGAGTACGAGTAATCGTCCACTGTATTGAGTAATATCCAACTACATGGCGCATGCATTGAAACTTATTAGATATGTGACTTGCCTTCGAATCATCCTGCAAGAAATAAGAATGGGCCCTGTGTAGGGTGTAGGGTGTGCGTGTGCGTGACAGATTTGCTGCCCCGGAAGGGGATGGAGATGGCGGAGTAGCTGGACGCGAGGTACGATAAACATCGCAAACGTACAAGAGGACTGGGATAATCAACAGCTGACAAGTGTGCACTTATTAGACGTCGGTCCTCGACTTGGGTTGAAAAAGGTCGCAAAGAATGAATGTGTGTCTTGTTTGCCTGTGGATTCACAATTTGCAACGAAGTCAGCCAAGAATTTATCGGCTTACCCCAGACAAGACCTAGTATATCAACGTTCAACAATCAGGCGTCAATTGCATCAGATAGTAATTCAGCCGAGGTGAAAAGAGATATGGAGGCTCCACCGTGCGTGTTCTTAGTATTGACAATTGCTGATCTTCATTTCAGTATGTATTTCTATCTTTGTCTATATTTAACTTTCGCGTGAGAGAGATCCGGTCCGCTCTTCCGGATAGAAACGACCATTAAAAGACCACGGGTTCCTCATGCCCCCTATCTTCTGGTGCTGGTCCAGTGTGAAGTGCCGAGAAGCTCGTATCTCTCAGCCCTGCGATCGAGACGAAAGACTTATGACGACGCCAGCAATGCCTATGCTAGTCCATGTGGATCGTTCCAGCGGTGGACAAACTCCCCCATTGGTTATAATCAATGCCAAACTACCGTCGAGTGACAAGAATCTATCGTCCAAGCTTTGGCGAATAGAGTGTCACAGCGGCCGGGTCCAACGAGTTTCCTCGCAAATTCATACCGAAATCCCCAATGAGCGATGGATCGATGCAGGTGGTAGCCTAGTGCTGCCTTCGTAAGTCCACTTATGAATTACGACTCCGGCTAAAATTGCCAAGGTTATGCCATTCACATATACATCTTGACAAATGCTTCATTTTAGATAGATGCGAGGTTATCACTGGGTATGGTGCTCGAATTACGGACCGAGTATTGATCTTTCTGATTCACAATTTTCATCATGTAAGCCTCTTTAAAGAGGCTTTGGAAGTGACTGGGCGGGCGAAGGCAGCGTTTCCTCTGAATCCAGACGATCTCTATACCCGAGGCGCGAGGCTCATACGTGAGAGCGTCCAATACGGCGTGACGTCAATGCGTGCTCACGTTGAGGTTGACAAGGTCGTTGGCTTCGCGTGCTTGGACATTGCTCAGGCATTGCAAAGAAATTTCGAGAAGGTCTGCGACATCCAAATAGCAGGCGAGCCTTTCTTCTGATGTCCTCGGGCTTTCTTGTTGATCAGCGTTCGTGATGCGTTCCTTTAATTTTAGTTTTCGCCCAAGAGCCTTTATTTGACGCCTCCGGGGACACACATCCCGGTCAAAACTTTACTCTGCTGCATGAAGCCTTAAAAAGAGATGGAATTAACGTGATCGGCTCTGCGCCATATGTCGAGGCCACAGTGGAGCAAGCAAAAATGAACATTGCCCTTATTATGGCTGCGGCCTATGAAAATGGAGCACACGTCGATTTCCACCTTGACTATAATCTTGACCTTTCATTAGAACCACTCATTTACGAAGTTATTTCGCAGGTAAAACAGATGGGTGGATGGACCGGTGCTCCTGGCCAGACTTATCGGCGAATCACCATCGGCCACGCGACACGACTTCAGTTGTTCGAAGAAGAAGAGTGGCAGAGACTTGCAGAAGCTATCAAAGACCTCCCCATTTCCTTGGTCGGACTACCACAATCCGACCTCTATATGCAAGGCAGGGACGATTACGAGAAGCCTCTGGGAGCTCCACGAAGCACGTTGCGCGTGCCTTATCTTCTGAGCAAGTATGGAATTCAAGTGGCGATGAGCGTCAACAATGTTCAAAACGCATTCACACCGCAGGGCTCTCTAGATCCTCTGACGCTCTGCTCGCTGGGTGTTGCCCTATTTCAGACTGCGGCTCCCGCCGACATCGAAGCCCTTGTCGTGGGTTGCTTATTAAATTTGCGATCACTAATATAGCTTTGTTCAGCGGTCTGTGACTTTGACGTCGAAGCTGGCTCTCGGTTTGGATCAAAGTGACGGCAGGTGCAGGTGTCTCATGCCAGCACTCGACGATCCCGCGGATTTTGTAATCCTCCATGGTGCTCACTCGATCCAGTCAGCAGTCCTCCATCCTCCTTTCGATCGCACGGTTATCCGTGCTGGTGTAGTTGTGTCACGCAAGCGCTCATCCACATGGCTTCTGGATGATTGACATGAAAATACCAACATAATGACCTTCAGTAGGCAACTTCCATGTATCAGGCACCTTTCCTCTTTGAGGGATGAAGATTGGAGGTGCTCAAATTTCATTCACACGACAAGACATTGGGTGAGTACACCCGAAATAATTCTCATGATAGCTAGGTAGAAAATGAACAGGAGTGTGAATACAACAAACAAGTACACTGAGTACAAGGTACAGATGCAGAGAGTGACAGCGATCGACAGATTAATTAAAGAATGTATGTGAAATGAGCGTCCAGTTGTATATCAGAGTAGAGAAGCTGAAGCAGCGGAGAAAGTAAGACGAATGAAAGAGTGGTACAAGGCGATAAATATTAGTCGATAACTAAGCAAAGACGACAATAAGTCATTGGGGGATAGCCAATATACCACCGACGACAATCAAACTAATGACGAATGCAATCAAAGATGAGCGCACGACAATCTCCCACTGAGCGCGAACCACAACGGGACTGAGGATTCGAGTGACAGATGTGAAGGCAGGCACAGCTCTGATCTCCTGAAATTGTTTCTTGATAGACAATGTGTTTTGGCGGCGTCGAGTTAGACGCGTAGTGTTTGTAGGTCGGGCCACTGATTCTTCAAAATTATTCTTTCCAGACTCAAGGTCAAAGTCCTTCGCATCGTCGAGACCAGCTGAGGTACCGGGATCTCGGCTGAGGACAAGCCATTTTTTGGGTATGCATCGAATCTGAAGTTGCTCAAGAACCGTTGTCGCGGACATTCTCGATAATGGAGGAAGGTCGGGTTTGATCT
The DNA here is from genome assembly GCA_003313785.1 of Termitomyces sp. MG148. Classification (NCBI taxonomy): domain Eukaryota; kingdom Fungi; phylum Basidiomycota; class Agaricomycetes; order Agaricales; family Lyophyllaceae; genus Termitomyces; species Termitomyces sp. MG148. The sequence goes on along the minus strand of QLOM01018376.1, from coordinate 7,125 downwards.
CGACGATTTCGTGATCTGAGTTGGATAACTTGACACTAGCAGAGCGGTAGTGGCCCGTCGCAGACCGAGGAGGAAGAGCGTTAAAATCGAAAGGAGAGATAGGCTGTCTTTCTTGGGGAAGGAATTTAGGACTATCTTTCTCGAGCTCGATGGTAGAGTCATAGGGATGGATAAAGGAAGCGGTCGTCGCAAACGAGCAATCATTCTTCTCGTTGAAAGTAAAGGTAGGATCAGCGCCACTAGGACTATAATAGGGATCATTGTCTACAGACTCAGTCTCATAATAGGCACCGGATATTTCTATGCGCAAGTGAGAATCAGATGATCCTGATGTTTCACTGCCTGAGCTCGAATAGGATGATATTGAGGATACTGTCGGCGTGCGCATCAGGCAATTGTCTACGATATGTGCGAGTGGCGGCGGTGAAGGTGCTACGAGAGTGATTGGTGTAGAGGGCGTAAGTGGTGTTGGACTGGAAGGCGGAGAAAAGAAAGGTAAGAAGGTAACTTTGTCTAGCGGTCGAGGTTTAGATATTGGAGGTCGCTCTAGCTCGAATTTCCGAAGCTGACGTAGGTCACCAAAGAGATACACGCAGAGACAGATGCCGTTGAGTGCCGCCAGAAAGATAGTAAGTCCTATCCACAAGCCAGGGAAAGCTGCAACACGCGCCCACCGAGAATATCCTTTTCTGAAGTTGACCGCCGTAGGAGGAATAAAACCTACGAGGCAGAAAAAGATACCAGCGATGATGCCGCACAGAACACGGTTGTTGCCTACGTTGGGAACCTGTGCACGAAGGAACCGTTCGAGGGACTGCTCTAACATTCTCGTAACCTCTCCTGAAACCTGATTGAATTCTAAGGGATCAGGGTGATTGGAGAGGTCGGTGGTATGGAAAGGGGCAAGGACGTCGGATGGGATATCGAGCTCATAAACAGAATTTGGCATGAAGAAAGTTTGCTTAGCTCGCGCGTAGAACAATGATAGATTGGAGGTACTGGGTGCAGGAGCCTGGTCCTGCAGATATCGAACGGTCTGCCTTCTTGCTTTGGATGCAGCGGCCCATTGGTGGTACTTCACGGTGTACTCTTTAAGCCAAAGAATGAAATATCTGATCGATGATATGTAAGAGGCATTGTGAGGTAGAGGGAAAGCTACACACAGGTTCTCTGGACAGTCCTCGACATACAGCAACCATTCCTGCGACGCAATGGATTTTTAAGGATGTTAACTAGTTTCTTGGTGTTGAAAATATTACCTCAAAATCTTTTAGGCCTGCACACAACATGTCGGATCAGGTACGAAACAGAATAAATATGAAAACATACCAAGAGGCGGGAGATGTTTTCTGTTTAGAACGTCCTCAAGGCGAATTTGAGGTAGAGGCGTTACTACTTGGATTTTGAGGACATCCGATAACAAATAAACGAGGACTCTATTTACCGCCAAAGGACCTGACTTTACCAACGGCAGGAGGAGGATTACAGACCCGGGACTGACGAAAATAGGATGAATGAAGATTAACACGGATGCAAAAGTGGACGCACTGGGAATGAGAGTAGTGAGGACAAAGTAAGGCGATATGTCCTTGGCTGGGTCTCCTGCCGGTGGTTAGACATGGGGCAAAAGAAAGAAGTAGGCTGGAGGACTGAATATTAAGAGGCGCGGTCAGAAGTCCATGGCGCAGGCTGACAGGACACGAGGGTTCTGAGTCGATCAACAAATAGACTGTCAGTCGACTTCTCGCACTAACTGGGCTAAATAACTTGGCCTTTTGGGAACCGAATAGCCAATCCTACTCCTTCGAATTCTTCACAGCGCCGCAAATCTGTAGCTGCCTAACGTCGAGCACTTGCCCTGTTCAAATTTTACGACACGCCTCAATGAGCAGGTTGAAAGCCATATCTTGCCCCAAGGCGCAGGAAAATTCTCAGTGCGACAGTGCGAAGAGGAACTTGTCGGCGCTTGAGTGGGGTCAATCAGGAACGATCTTTTCTCTGTCAGGACAGGACCTTGTTTTCAAAAATCCTGAGTTTCGGGTCTTTGAATTTTTCATTCTCGAGATAGGATTTTGTATAAAAGAAAGCTGGAAAGCTGCAAGCTCTATTATGCATATCCAACGCTCGTCAAATGTCCCGCATTCCTAGTCCTACACATACAGAATCTCTATCTCTCCGTCATCGGAGTCCTTTGGGCAGATAATGGGGCCGATGCAGCCGCGGGTGGGAGCTTCGGTTATTCATTGTTGTCAAATAATGATAACATAGAGTCTCACGAGTCCTCGTGGTCAAAGGTACCGTGAATAAGTACATAAGTTGGACATTGAAAATTTCGTGCGGTCAAGATTTGATGCTAATAAGTGACTCACAAATAGGGCTGTATGTAATGCTAATAATAATGCAGGGAGTGCTGAGTACTGAGCGCTAAATATTATTATTCAATTATCGATCAATATTGATAATTTTAGACGGTACAGTCCGGTGGCGTTGATGAGATATAATAATTCTCAGTGCGAAAGCAGGTCTCCAAGATGAACACTGAACAGCCTCTAGTTGATAGAACAATGTAGATAAGGGAAGTCGGCAAAATAGATCCGTACCGCCTATGACTGGCATGCAATTCTGCTCAAGTGAAATGCTTGTTACAAAGGCAGAAAGTGTATTCATTCTCAGGTCTCCCACTGCTCCCATCCCCTGCCCAACAGGAAAATCAATTTTCCTTCATGACAAGCGTCTTCTATCTCTTACTGAAATGAGGTCGACTGAGCGAGTTCAGCCGGCACAAAAATCCTTCCTTGTCAAACCCGAAAAAGTAGTCATCATTCTAATCTGCCCTTTGCTTCAAAAGGCTCGGAAAAAATCCACGATGATGTGCCAGTAGCCACCCCCCTGGGTCTCCGTCGCGCAGTGGACATCTGCTTGAGACTGAGCAGTGTCATCCACAATGGTTATATTGGACGCGAAATTCAAGTTCTCCAGGTCCAAGTCTTGCAAGGAGGATGCAGGGTGGGAAGCTTTGGGTAACCATATGTTGCGAAATTCCACATTGCTAACATTGGCACCTTCCACACCGCTGACCAGAGGCTGGCTTCCTCCTTCGGCTCCAACCAACACATTCTTGATGAGAACGTTGGTAATGGGTCCAACGCCTTCTTCCCCATTTTCAACAAACAGCGCAATCCACGACCCTACCATGCCGTTGAGATGACTGGTGGTGTAGCTGGTCGATTTGATGACCATATTCTCAAAAGTGACATTCGATGCGGTCCCATTGCCCCACTAAGTATACTTAAATGTGCTGACAAGTTATAAAAAGATTGAAGGGTATACCTTCTTGTGAATTCCCATGCCAACGGCAGAATCATATACCGTGCTATTGAAAAATTTGATGTTGGTCATGTTAGATGTTGCTCCCTGTCCAACTTTGAAGCCATAGTTCGCTGTCCAACCTAGACAGTTCTGGAAAAGAATGTCCTCAAGAGGCTGTAAGGCTCCAGGATAGGTTGGGACTGTATCGGAGGGCGGTTTGGTCGCTTTGGCCGTGAAGGTGTCCGAGAGGGAGATGGCAACCGCGTCACTCACGGTAACACTACAGATCGATAGAGTTTAGTCAGGTTAGCGAGAGTATGACGAAACCAGAACAACGAAAGTCTTACTTTTGAGATTCTATGATGTCAACAGAGCCGTTCTAGATAGAGTAAACCCCGTCAGGGAGGATAGCACTTGAAATCATGGAAGAAACTCACATCCATCATGTCTTGAATATGATTAAAGACCTTCAAGTTCCGGATATCAACGGAGTTGGAGTGCACAATATTTAGAGCAGTGCTTCCCGAGTCGCGTAAAACGGGACCATCCAAGATAAAATGACTGGTGAGGACCGGTACAACGATATTCTGCACGAACGACGTGTCCTTGTACGCATATGCATTGGCATCAATTGTGCCCCGACCAAAAATCTTGACATCAGTAGAGTTGTGCGCCGTGGAGATCCAATAAGTTCCAGAACGACCCTCTGCATCCTTATCCCAATCGTGCGTGTAGTTCTGTGGGTCACCGGTGAAGCGCAGAACAGCTCCTGGTGCAAGGTAAAGTGAGGTTTTTGAAGGGAGGACAAGGTTGCCAATAAGATATACGCCTGCCGGAACATAGACAATGGGATCGTCTCGCTCATACTCGCTCGCAGCGGAAATTGCCGCGTCAAAAGCGTGAGTAGTGAGTCGTTTGCCCAACTTGTCTGCTTTGTAGGGTGCAGACACAACATTGAAGATGTTGGATCCGGATGAGGGAGGTACATTCGTTTCGGGGGGATCAACTGCGACAACAAGCTCACGAAGACCTTCAATTTTTAGAATGAAGTGTTTCTGCTCATTGAGATGCCAAGACACCGTGTTCTTCTGAAGTTGAGGCTTGTTATCATAGTCAAAACGGGAGGAGACTATGGTCATCCGATCGATAGGAACCTTCCCAAGTACCTTGACTTGGATTTCGATTCCAGGATCGGCCGAAAAATGAACATAGTCATATGTACCATGGTCTTGAGGGCGATGAGCAACACAACGGAAAGTACGGGAAGAAAACCATACCCAAAACTGTCACCTTCTTTTCACCAGCTTTCACATGAAATGTGTCTGACCGCTTGTAATTGGCAGGAGGTTCATATACCTGAACGTCGGCGGCGACCAGCGAGGCTAGAATGAAAAGAACAAATGCTGCGAAGTAGTGAGTAGTGACTCTCAGTGAGATCCGCTGGAGTTGGAGTTTTACCTGCACAGCGGCACTGGAGAAACATGATTCAGAGGATGGAAGATCAAGACCGGCTTGATTGGGGGAAGACAAATGCACGCATTGCTCGTCTTAAGAGGTATCGGCTAAGTGATTGAATGGCAGTGCTTCTCCTGGAGCCTCCTGGCAAGGAGTTGTCATGAGGTTCGTGTTTGAAATCCATCAGGAAACTGAAGTTTCAACAAATACACCTGAAAGTCGTTTGGCAGTACTTTGTAAAGGGAAGACCAGGCTTCGAGGCTCGAAAAAAATTCTATATGATAACGTATGTGGTCACGAATGAATGATCATTAACATTAGCGACCCAAGGGGATGGGATGTTGGTGGTTTTGGTAAACAGCTAAATCAAACTTGAATTGATTGCCGACTGTCCCTTGACTGTCCCTTGACTACACCATCAATCGTTGAATGGTTTCCGCGTTGCATTATTCTCTCAATATCAAATCAAAACTCAATTGGACTGCCACACAAGAGAAGTCTCTTGCTAATGACTACCCTTTCACAGCAACTTCGGAGACCGATGAGGAATATGTCGTCAGGACGTATCTCCAATTCCTTTGGTTGCCAGAGGTATGCCTATTTGACGCGACAAGCGTGTCATTAAGCCTGAAAATGATACTGAAGGCTTTTTGAAGTCAATAATGCCACTGAATCTTCTCGTGCCTTCTCTATTACGCGTGACTGCAGAGCATTCCGACCCTCATCCACTCCACTCGCACCTGAAGCCACTATTACAAACAGCACGCACCGCATCGCAAAAATATCGCGTAGAACTGCCACAGATCCTTTCTAATGGTGGTGGAGCTGGGGAAGTAGAAGAAACGATGATGTGGTACGCACTAAGTTACGAAAAGGCCGACGATGATCTGTGGAACAGGACGACGGACATACGCGAGGGCCCGTGGGAGGATGAGAAGTGGCGTACACGGTGGTTCGAGAGAATGGAACGACGCGAGTACGTAGATTTCAGGTTCGTCTTGAAACAAATCGACATAGATCCAGATTCCAGATACAGATTCTGCTCTACTTTCTAAAACTGTCTCTCCCAGGACATCCACCACCATTACCATCTCCCGTTAAGAAGAGGGGCAAAAGAGGTCTCCCAAAACAAACTGCTGAACCGTCTCCCCAAGATTGCTTAGAAATTTTCATGGACAAGCTGTCAATGTGGCAGCTCGCAGACGGCTTAGAGAACTCTTCAAAGGCAAAGGGACCAAAGGACATGCAATTGGATTGGATGCAAACCTTTTTCGAACAGATCGTGAAGCCTCAGTACGCATGCAGTTCGAATATAGAGTTCCATAATCTGAAAGTACTGCTTATAGGTTCGAAAGACAACTTCCAGATATGTGCCACTTAATGAGGTCTAAGCTGTTTCCCAATTCTCCCTTTACGGACTCTTCCAACCCCTCGTCCCCCTCTTCCTCTCGTGCCACCTCTCCAGACATTGGACAATCTCCCATCCGCGCGTCGACACGACGACCGTCTCCTTCGACTACCTCGACTACCACCACAAAGGCACCACAGCCTTTTGGACGCAGCCGTTCCCGTTCACTGTCCGTTTCGCTAGCTCAGGAACGCCTAGATCGCGAACGCAGTGTCACTGCGGGCCCATCAAAGAAGCGGGTTCTGAACCGTGAGGTCAGCATGTCGCGTGCATTTAAACCTAAACCTCGCCCTGTGCAGGAAGAGCCAGCCAAGAGGAAGGAGAATGATATCGCTTTGAAGAAAGAAACGAAGTCCAGAGATGAAGGCGTGACACTGGTGGAAGCCACACCTACGAAACCGAAGCCTGCCAAGTTGCAGTCTACTTTGTCTTTCGCAGGTCGCTCGCAGAACCATATCTTCCAAACCGCTGTGACTGATCATGAAGATGAAGAAGAATGGTTTCTTCCGGGCTCAAGTTCTCCGGATGTCCTGCTGTTGGGTCCAGGACTGCAAGCTGAGGATGAAGAAACGGTTCAATCTATGGTGGATCGTACCCCAACAAGACGTTCTCGTCTACGATGAGATCCAAGGCCGGAATTTGCTCATGCTGTATTCTATTCTCCAATTGTATATTCCTTCCTGTACACATATAATCGACAATTCATAAGTATGAACTTCTGGAGTAAGGTACCAGAAAAAGGTCGGATTCGTCTTGTCATTGTAGAGATACACGGTTCCATCCTACGGATTGCCAAAGTTACCTTTACTTGAAGTTAGCTCCGCGCCCAGCTTGTAACCCAACACCTACATGATTTAACATAAATTCAGTACCATCATCCATACGGACGAATTTAAACCTGCCTTGTCCCAGTCTATCTTCTGCCGAGTCAACGGCAGCGCACGTCGAAGACC
>QLOM01018374.1:1657-32548 GCA_003313785.1 Termitomyces sp. MG148 | reverse complement strand
AAAATTATAATTCAAATAACAGGCATGATCCTTCGATACACCCTCAGCAATGGTGATATGCATAAATGTTATTTCTGTAGGTCATTTAATGCACTATGAGTGCTTGTAATATATAGTAGAGTCTGAGGGGGGGCTGTAAGAAATGGTGATATCAAAGATCTGAAAAGTCTCATATATCCATCTGGCCATGGCTCTGATGCCTGACTTCGATGAAAGCAGCATAAGTAGGCATAAGTTAGAATCCCACTCCCGTCATCCATAGAAAATTAGGTTTGTGAAATAATGACATGAAGTATGACGTGTTGGAGTGGGCGTGTCTGAGACATGCTCAATGGCCACAGGACAACTGAAAATTTTATTCCCCTCGACTGGGGTGCACAAGTCTGAGGAGGCTAGTGATAGGTCTTCTGCATATTTTGCATAATTGTCTGTGCTCTCGCTCGTCAGGTGATCATTGTCAATGGGTGGCAAAGTTGCATGCCATTGCTGCACCTTCCTAGAGACATCCATTGCCATTTTGGCTGATAGATGAGGGGCATTGGTAGTGAATTTATAATGTGAGCATAGACCAAGTTCCAAGACCCAGGAGCCATCGACAGTACGCGACCTGGATGGCTTCAAGGGCACGTCAAAGTTTCGGTAACAATTATATCATGGCATGGTCCAAGCTATATTCCCGGGCTCGAGTATACAGGCCATGGATGTGTTAGACAGCCGAGGTTGATGTGGGCGAAGTAGAATCGAAAATGTTGGCTCGTGTGCCCAGTCCATATCTATGCAAGCTCGGGGAATCACAGATGTTCTCTCACTCGTTAGACGGTCCATTGCTATGCGCATTGAACTCGCACGCCATTGGGACGTCGTCGTATTGGATATCATGGCGTGGTCCAAGACATGTGCAATCGTAACGGCATAGTCCGGCGGTGACCCCCTTCCTACCCTTCTTATTAGAGAGGTTGGGTGGGACACACAGGTGTTACAATGGCATAGTATAAAGGGGATAGTTGTACAAAAATGGTTTCTTTCAATTCTTGTTCTAGCAATATTTCCAGGAAAACAGAGCTCGTGCTATTCTGTCTCGTTCTAAGTGAATATGAACTATATGCATCCACTTACACTCAAGGAAGCTATCGAGTACTGTCTTCTCCATCTGGGATTGACGGCCATAACACATGAAAGCTTTGCTTGTTATTGTAACTTGTCAGCAATAACTCGAAAAATCTTTGCTGCTACAGTAATTGGCAATACCATTTAAATTGCCAAGTTTCGGAAAGAAACTAAAAATTATGCAGTAACCACCTCCTTAACATTTCCTTCCTTGTTTTCCTTATTATTGGGGAGATCAATTGACAATACCGTTTCATCTGCAAGGACCGGCCTATCCACAAATGTCTCTATTGCGGGCCATACAGTTGACAAGCTCCAGAATATAAACAGGGCCGAAAAGAACTAGTCTAATCAACAAAAGGAAAGGCACAGAAGTAACAACATACCCCATAAAGCCAAGCGATATCAAAGAGGTGCAAGGCGCGTCCAACTTTGATATTAGGATTGATGTTGCCAATGAGCCCTGGAATAGTGGGCGTTACGGAAAACAGGAGGGTGACTACAGCTCTCCAATTCTATGGTATAGTTGTTACCTGTTAGTTCCATCACTTTGTATGCATATGCCAAGGCAAACGTACAATGCCATGCCAGTACATGTACCTCCCATAAGGATCATACATTGCGGGCACATCGACATGACCTTTATGCACAAGCCAATACTACAAAATTGTGAATAGATTGAGGAGTGAGTCACATTCAGCACTGACATCTGCCACCATTCTGCCAACAATATGAACACTGAAGGCATGAACAAAAACCAAGTAGGACCGCCACTCACATCCCCGCAAAAGGCCCAAGGAAAACCGTATATCCACTCATAAATGACAAAAATCCAGGTGCGGTCGCTAAAATTTGCCATGGACAGATTGCCCAGCCTCCGATTAACGCACAGATAACCTGACCCCTCCTAATATTGACATATTTTGGGAACAGACCCATGAGATCATTCGCCGCACTGAGAGTATTTGCTGAGATGTTGGTGCCAATGATCGAAATGAGGAAGCTGAATGCCGCGAAAAAGGCTGCAGCTCTGTTGTCCCAATGGTCAATGAGGCGGAGGGGGTCCCAAAGGATTTCTCCGTAGAGGAACTCTCCAGCAGAAGTTACAGCAATACCTTAAAGTCAAGGTTCACGAGATGTAAAAATAAAGACGTGTGCATGACATGCCTATGAAACCAACGAAGGTGAAAGCAGCTGGAATGATAAAAATCTGCACAAGTTGCCTGGAAAGAAAGTCAAATGGTGACTTGGACAAATTCGAAGCAGACATGCGCGCGTTCGTTCTTTGCATATCTCTATCAAGGGATTGAGCATATCCAAATATTTCTTTGAAATTGGCACATACTGTAAAGTCAGGAATATTGATTGAGACTGTACAATAGACACCCAAAGTACTATTGAGCCCACTCAGCCATGCCCATGCAAGTGCACTGTTACTTAGTGTGGCTTGGGTAAGTGGACCCACGTTGGGAGCTAAACTCTTGCTAGATGGAACTCTGACCATGGCCCAAGAGAGGATGGCAAGCCATGCACAAGGAACGATGATAGATTTTGCAGTGAAAAAATGCCTGATCTTATGAGGAGGGACGAGGAGGAGTGGCAATTGGATAAGCCAAAAAAGGAAGTAGCACATCATGTCTGAATAAAAGGATTCAACACAACAGACATAGCAAACAATCTTAAGTACAAACCTCTTGTGGTAACAGGCGACGAAGCAGGAAGATGGTTTGGTATGTTTGCAGTTGTAGGCCAGATGGCCTTGAGCATCTGATAGATACATTCTGAACCAGAAAATGTCTAGAAGTAGTTGAACAACCACCAAAGGGAAGGGATTCAAAAGGTAAATTACCAAAATACCAAACCAGAACATAGCGAGGACAACTCTGCTTATCACACTAAACCAGCTGAACCAATAGCCAAAAGAAGAGCGAGCCAGGACAGGGAAGCCAACGTGAAGACGTGCTCCAACAGTTCCATTGAGGACCATAACGATCTTGGACAAAAATTTATACGTAAGGCGGTCAAGTTGATGTATTGGTAGTAGTACACACGGCAATAAGAAAATAACCAACCGCAATGGCGGCCAAAGCTTGTCTCCTTGGGAATTTTAAGGGTGTTTAGGGGGACATAGGGGGTGCCATACCAGGTTAAACCGACTGCAAGCAGAGAACTAGCAAACTGCCACATTGCGACGTGAGTGGCGTCGGACACCCAGTAGGCAATAAAGTTCCATGTAGTCCACGTTCTTTGTGAAGGAGGCACAGGGTCCATATCTTGATTGCTGCGGTGGCCAAAAGCGCTTTGATTTGATGTGAGGGCCCATGCCTTGGGACGGAGGAAATTGAGGACGCGCATAAGGAGGGAAAGATAAACACTTGCAGTCCATGGGAAAGAGAGTTTAAATATCAAGTACCAGGGAAAACACCCTCGATTTCAGACACGCAATTGAGAATTGTTCTACTATTCTGGGCAGCCGACTCGGACAAGATGCATGATGCATGAGATGGTGGTCGTACATATCTTCATTCCGTTTGTCATTCTATTGTTACACCTTATCAACCTGGCGCCTTGTTTTCGGCAGGTTCGCTCCTGCTTTGCGTCGTCGTATTTGGGCAGCCGACTCGGCAAGATGCATGAGGTTTGTCATCCTAATTTTGGACAGTATTCAGATTCCGGGCGCCTGTTTTCGGACCGGCGAGCCGCTCGAGGGTTGGTTCCTGCTTTGGTCGTCGTCGTCGTCGCCATGCATTCCGATGCGTTCGACATTGTCCCGTTCAATGTGCGTCGTGTTCTCTTGCTCTGATGAGCCTGGACCGACAGACCTTCAGGACATCAAAGGCGGCTGGAAGAAGCTAGGCGCCGGCTCGTTTGGCAACGTCTACAAGGGTAGATACGTCTGTCTCTGCGCTGTGCATCGCTCACATCCGCAGGGAGCTACCTGGGCATTGACGTTGCCATCAAAGAGGTCCTTCCATCCAAGAATTACGACGTCGGCAAGTACTTTGAACGAGAATGGCGACTGATGAAAGAGTGCCGCCATCCTAACATTTGTCTCTTCATCGGCCTCAGTCGCGCACCAGACCCCGATGGCCGCATTTTCATCGTCTCAGAGTTCGTTGACAACGGCAACGTTCGCCTCTATATCCACGACAACACAAAACCCTTTCCCTGGCGTCTCCGCATGTCCTTCGCGACAGACGTTGCCCGCGCCCTCGCCTATCTCCATGCCCGCAAATGCATCCACCGCGACCTCAAAGGTGAGAACCTCCTTGTCACCTCCAACGGTCGTCTCAAAGTCACCGACTTTGGCTTCGCGCGCATCGCCGCTCGCAACGAGGAAGAGTCGAGACGCCTCACCTTTTGTGGTACAGACGCATACATGTCCCCCGAAATCCTCCTCGGCGACGAGTTTGATCTCCCCACCGATATATTCTCCCTGGGCATTATTTTTTGCGAAATCGCTGCCAGGCATCTTGCGGACGACACCCACTTTAAACGGCATCCCCCTTCTTTTGGAATTGATGCCGACGAAGTCCATCGCCTCGCAAGCCCTGATTGTCCTTCAGATTTCTTGGCATTGTGCCTCGAGTGCCTCGACACTGATCCCTCCAAACGGCCGACCACCCGCGACATCCTCGAACGTCTTCGTGTCATTGAAGCTGAAGTCGCTGCCCGGCCCAGTGAAGGCGAAGGCGAAGAGGTTCATGTCGGCAGCATAAAATTCCTGACTGGTGGCAAACGGCCCGCTGGTAACCCGCGTATACCCAGCTTCGGAATGGGTGTAGGTAAAGACATTCGGCACAACGACTCTGAATTGAACGACGAAAGCGACGAAGAGCTCTTGAAGGCACTTTCCAGCGTCGAACTGCCTTCCACGGCAAGTGGTAAGTCTCATAGATTACTTATCGCCCTCATACATCTCACGACCCACGGATCAACCTCTAGTAGACAACGCCTCCTCTGGCATCTCCGAATACAGCACAACCACAACCGTAACCTGCTCGCACCTCAGTCAACCCACAACTATACCCGTCCCCTCCCTTTCTTCTATCCTTACCATCCGCCCTTCTCCCGATCTAAATGACACTCCCAATCCACTCCCACCCATTAATAACACATTGTCCCCTACACCCAACGCGCTCGAGCCTGTCATTCCCGATGACAATATCAGCTCAAACCTTGTCTGTACCATCGCCTCGTCCGACTCCTACCTCACCGCCGCCGTCTCCTCTCTCTCGAGCGCCCTTGCAACACAAGGTGGACTCTCCACAATCGAATCATTGCACGCCAACTTCGTTGCGCCCCTCGTCCACCGTTTCACCCTGCACAAACCCGGCGCCAAGCCCAACGTCATCAAGCGCACTGGAAGTGTTTCTCCAAGCGAGAGCAGTGGTGATCTCTCAGGGGTACACTGGAATCCCTTACATATACTCTCAAGCGGTCTCTTGATGTCCAAATGCGATATATGTACCAAACGTCTGGGATGGAAACCTATTCTCGTGTGTGATGACTGCGACTTGAAGTGAGTTCTTGTTCGCATGAAGTGTTGGTTGATACTCATACAATCCGTCACGCGTCAGATGCCATGTCAAATGCGGTGAAAGTGCACCTCACAATTGTGGACAGCAACAGCAGCCTAGTTCGCTTGCCATTTCATCTTTATCACGCGTCAAGCAGAGTGTATCAAACGGTGATATCATGACTGCTAGACATTAAGATTCTCTTTTCGTTTCTTGGACATAATATCATCTGACGAACTCATTACAATTCTTTCCCATCATACGATTTCTCCTTTCTTCAGGTCTTTGTCACGCATTCTTGGACTCTGCATCGAACAACTGTCATAACACAATTCCCATACACTTCTCTTCGTTTCATCAGAACAATCCGAATCCCAAGTAGTTTAATACCTCTCCGATGTCCAGCCCAGTAGAATTTGGGGTTTGATCGATAGTGATTCTCGTTGCCTGTGATAATCTATTAGATTGTCAATTGCAGCATCTCAGTCGAACAACTTACACAAGGTTGGTGCATCCCTATGGTTATCTGCAAAACATATCTTTATGGAAATCTGCAAGACGTTAAAACTCTGAAGTGTATTTTCATTGTGCACAGAAACAATTTAGATTAGAGTTTTGCAAAAAATCCATGTAAAACAAGTACATTCTATACAAAATGTGCTACGAAAGGCCTTGGCGGTATATTAACATTGCTATTCCAAGTGTCGGAATTATGGGCATCATTGTCCGTAGTAACGTGACATTCGTGTTGAAAATGCTGCTGGTGGGGGCCCACCATCTGATCTCGGACCACAATAGCGGACCAAACACGACACATGCTGTCCAGAACTAGAAAGTAATCAATTGAAGTAGTCGGGAGAGTAGATATAAACGTACAACTCGTAAAGCTTTTATTGTCAGCGCAGGGTATTGGTATAGAGGGGCAACAGAATAACTGGGCTGTCCACCGTTCTTCGAAGCGGTATTGACAAGCTGTGGATGTGTGAACATGATCCAAATCGAGTAAAATGCGACAGAAAAGAAGTGGTAGGCGAGAAGCATTGGGGATGGTGATATACTGAAAAACAAAGTGAGATGAGAGACAAGGGAAAATGGACGTGAACTCACCCAGAGAGAAGCGAAACGGGCCCGTTGATACATTCTCCACCACATTCGAAATACTTAAAACAACCCGTGCGAAGCACTGCAAGGTGCTCGTCTACTCGAACAAGACAATGAGCTCGAAATGGATCTAGTTCCAAGTTTTACACACCATCTGCGCCGAAAAGATCATACAGTGCAACACTGAGAATGTTAATCGTTGATGACAGAGGTTTCCGAGTCCAATGCCATGTGCGTATTGCGCTTTTCACCTCATTCCAATCTCCAAGGTCACTTATGGGTGAAAGAAGCGTCCTGAGCAACACCACGTCGTTGAAAGCAACAGTCATTCCGCCGCCTGTCAGAGGATGGCGCATATTCCACGCGTCACCTATGAGGACGACACCTTTTCTAACGCCCTGTCGAACAGGTGGGAGGAACGAATTGGGCATACGTCGTATGCGGTCTTGATCAAGCGCAGCTTTGATAGGGACATGTAGGGGAGAAGGAAGTTGTGGGACGATGTTGGTGAGGATATGAGCCTGCGTTATATTAGAGTAGTTAGTAGGGGAAGACGAGTACACACTTTAAGATCAGACGGCAGAGGAGCCTTAACGTCAACGAGCATTCGTGTACAGTGTTGTGATATCTGGTACAATAGAACTGGGCCAAAGCCTTTGCACAGCGCGACAGTGCCATGATTAGGTATCGGTAGAACCGCGTCCTCGAGGACGACACCAACAAAATGACTTTTCGTTGTCGACTTGGCACCGTTGTCTCCCATAACCACCGTTCTGAAGTTGGAAAAACATCCATCGGCAATGACCACGAGCTTTGCCAACCATGTCTCTTTCTCTCCATTCCTGGTTGCGCGAACGCCAATGACGCTTCCAGAAAGGTCGTCCTCAATAAGGTCCGTTACTGTAGCTTCTGTGAGCTCAACGCCTCTAGCTCTTTGTGCTGCGGCCCGAAGCGCCATGATAAACCGTCCATGATGAAAACTTCGGCCTTGATGAGTTCCTGGATAAGGTATATGAACGGACTTGCCGTCGTCAACGACACAATAGCCCCGCACGGGAATAGCATCGATCCCTTCGAGACATGTATCTAGCCCAAGCTGACGGAGAGCATTGACGCCTCCTGGCTGCAATAACTCGCCGACTATACGGTCTGGTTCTGCGAGGGACCGCTCAAGGAGGGCGATGCGAAGGGGATTTGCCCGAGGAAGTGTAGAGAGGGCATGAGCGAGAGAACAACCAGCGATACCAGCGCCGACAATAAGAACATCATAAGAGCGGGAATGCATTTTGGCCAGACACAGACGCGACTCTCATATTTAGCAGAATTATTTAACCACAGTATCAGTCGACATTTCTCTCTCGGCATTTCCCGAGGTCTTCCCACGAGCGACTACAACTCTATCCTATTTCTGCCTTAGACCCCGAATCTCGTCACCCAACTCCAGTGCTCGTCTCCCTTCCAGCCACAACATCGCTTCTATACAAAAATAAGAAATGTATCGTCCACACAACATTCCAGGACTAACCTGCATAAGTCTTCGGCACAACCTTCCGCGGGACACCTTCACCATGATCCCTGCACCAGGTAAACCGGAAGTCATTGGTTGTCTGTTCGGATCCTGTCGCCACATCCACGACATTTGCTTTCACGCCAACATGCTAGAATCTATTCGTCAACTACAGTCATGTCAGAAGGCTCGGACACATACAACTAACTGTGGGAACTGCGACTCGGACGGAGTGCTTGTGTGGTGAATCATAGATCTTAAACGAAGGATTGAGCCAATAGGAACGGGTCGAGCGAATGATATTCCATCGAGTGAGAGGAAACGAACTGGTCCACGAGTCAGAAGAATCGCATTTGCGACACCCAGCTATGTTTACCGATGATACATGCCATATTGAACAAGGGATCATACTTACCTCATATGCAAGCCGCATCAGGTATCCACCAAAAACTTTTTGGTGAACGCTGTCACCAAGTTCAAGTTCTTAATCGAGAATAAGGATAAACTAGGACCCACTTTCGTTCTTGAGGAAACATGATCATACACTTTCCTAATTTCGTATCCCCCATCCAGACTCTTTCGCCTGAAGTATCGTTCTCCTCGTTGGCGGTATGCTGTCCATGTTGTAGGTAGAAATCATGGAGAGCCTTCGCTTCGGTTGAACTTGGTGGGACACGCGACAACGAACGAAGCGCTCCTGATTGCCGTCGCCTCTTGATATCTGCAAAAGACGGATGTAGACTTCATATATAGCAACAAAGGACGCGTACAAACGTTCCCCCATCGCAAATAGACTACGTTCTTCCGATGTAGAAATAGTAAGAGGGTTGACTTGACGTGCCTTGTGAGTGTTTGCATCTCGACAGACCATAGAGAATCGGCCTTACAAAAAACACGTTTTCAAATCAAGCCATGACAACGAGCATGGAGACCCTTACCTAAAAGTACGGTTTCATCGGGTTGGCCTGACCCAATCGTTTCCATCTTGACTGCGACTTCCATGGAACTTCTGCCGGTGTGAATAACTTGACCGCTTAGGCGAAGGTCTCGAGAAGGATTCAAAGGAGCTAACATATCCAATCTATGAATCAGATCTCAGTACTTTCGAGGCATACAATCATTCAGTAGTGTCTCACCGGTCTACCGAGGCCGTGACAATGTAGAAACCACGCTCTTGAATCCGACCAAGAGTCTGGACCCCCGGACCGAGCATATGTTTATACGAGATGGAACCGGCCAATGAATCGAGGTGTTCCATAAGTCTTGTTTAAAGTGTCAAGCTAAGGTGACTGCGGATAAGTAAAGCAACCAACTTTCCCATCCGAATACCTCCAGAGGCATTGATGTACTCCTCTTTGCGCTGAGCCGAGGAGCCAAAGGGAAGGATAATTTCTGTGTATGAGTCGTACATATTACGAGAAACTAATGGATCCTGTTGGGTTGTAGGACTTTCTGTCGCTTGGCTAGGTGCGCTAGAAGCATTGAGGAGAGCTTCAGACCAGAGTACCGGTGTTCTGGTCGGCATGATGCTAAGTATCAGGAATCTAAGGGACTTTTACATGGAACAGTAGAATTGGCGGTATTCACGTATTGTAAGCAGGATTTGACCGTGCCACTGATAAATTATCTAGTTGATAGAATAGCACCCGTCGAGCAGGACTCACTGACGGCTTTCAAGAGTCGGTCCATGGCATTGACATCTTGGTTCTCCTCGACAACTGATCGTAGTAGGCCATCGTTTCGAAGACAAGGGAAAGTGCGGAAGGTGCGTCGCAGAGGGAAGTACAATCGCGTTGTTGCGAGGACGAGTGGTCGCGGCATGGAACAGTCCGAAATGATCAGCTTCTTTCTTTTGTCATGTTGTCATCACTACGGAGTACCCCCTCGAGTCGGACGAAAATGTTTTCTGCTGCAACTGGCTGCATTGAGCACTGTTAACTTGACATTGGGAGTGCTATAAGTTACCTGAGATGATTCCAGGTTACCTTTACCCAATATATCGTCTCGTTATTGTGTCCCGTCATCGAGGATAGCGAAAGCAATTGTCACGCTCGCCGAGACGCGGCAGAGCGGAGTTTGTAATCTTGTACCACGCGTCCGATCCTTGTCCGAGCTGAGTTAGAAATGATTGCCTTACTAAAGAGTGACAAAACTGTGACATCCGACCCGAGGGGGAGGCATAGTATGTAGCTTTTCTGATGAATCCTTATACTGATCATGGTCTAGCTCCAACTGATGAACTTTGTAAGCTGGACATGACGTTTGACGGTCTTTGTATTCTTAACAATCCAGCCGAGCTGGCTTCTCTTTCTTTTCTGGTTCTTATCCGTGCTCGGTGAGCCATTGTTGCTTTACAATCACTGCTGCGGTGGTGCTGGGACTATTTCATTTCTTCGTTTTGCCTTTTCTCCTACATCGGTACTTGCAATGCGCCTGCCATCTTTAAAGTTGTTCCATTCACTGGTGAGCGCTGAGCTTTTTTAAACTCATTTCACCGCCTCTTATCCCGAAAAAGTACTCTCGAGTTACACTGAACAGAACTACCACTGCCTTTTTCATCTTCAGTTTCATCCATTGCTTTGCCCAGGGCATCATTCAATCTTTTCTGTTCTCAATCGACACTGAATACAACTCCATACTCTCCTCGATCACTACAAGAGCTGGAATCCCTGCGAAGAATATAACTTACATTGAAGGTTCCCCTGGGAACTGGCATCTTCACATCTGCAATGACATACCTTCTGGTCAGCAGCCAAGTCCATGTACAGACGTATTTCGATCGGCAGTTGACACCCATAACCCTTTGGTATGTCTGAAAATGACTATCATCGTATTGTATTTAACCCAGTCTATTTAGACGGCTGATCGACAGGTGGTATGTGATGGAACCCTAATACAGGGCCGTGTCACTTACATCTCTTAAGGTATTGGATGGTGGCAATCTGATCGTTGGAGAGGCAGTTAATGGCACGGGCGTCGTTGTCTCGTCTGGGTCTCAATCAATCAATCTTGACCTCCAATGCACACAGACTCTGCTTTACTCGGAACAATTGTGTGTAACGCTTTTCTCTCGTTCTCGTCAAGATCATATATTTAGTTTTTCAGTGTGTACAACTCAAAGCGTGAAGATCTAACTTTCGTGCTTCTGCAATTCTGGCTCCTCGGGATCTCTGTATATGCCATCATGGCAGATTCTGTGCCACACACGTGAGTGCATGTGGCCCATTATTTTACCCAAATGTTTTTCATGAAGGGTGACAACAGACTCGCCGTTCTGATCGCTCGCATTCTCATCACGGCATGGGCTGCATATGCTGTGTGGAGAACAAATCTTTATTATACTCAGTTCACGGATATCATTTTCAAACCCGGTACCCCTTGCTCTTTCAACATTTATCCAACGTACTTCCAATTTCGGGTAGCCTACGAAGTAACTGCTCGTCTGCTTCACATACAGTCTCTTACTCACATCTTCTAGATTCCTGATCTCATTTTGAACGTGACAGCGCTCCTCATTGCGTGTTATCTGTCCTTCAAGCTCCTCCGCGTACGTTACATCCTGCCTTCACACCACTCTTGCTGACCTCGTACAGGACTACAGTACTCAATCGTTTAAATGTGTCGGAGCACCCAAACATATCAACAGGATCCACAAAGTAAGTATCAACAGTTTTGCACTCGAATTAACCTTCTTAAAGAAGCTGGCAGTTCTTCATGGCAGTGTTGGCGTGCCTTCAGCTCGAATGTTTTGTCGTCCTGGCGGCCGGAGGACTTTGGATAGACGTCCTGCTGAATACCGCCATTGCAAACATTTCTTCGCACAGTCTCTTATATAAGGGATTGTTTATAATCACTGTTGTTGTCAGTAAATTTGGGTCTCCTTAGCACGACTTCTTCTGACATCACTCAGCTACTTATCCCATGGATTGCAGCTGTAACATTCACATTTATGCGCTCACGTCAGATTCTGAGATATGTTCGTATTCCAGGGCTGGTACGCTATTCGGCGCGAAAGGAGGACTCTCATGATCGTATTCCTTGGAGTTTCCTTTTTCTTTTTGACGTGCTGGTTGACCATGTTCGACTCCATTGTGTACCGATGGTCCGTACCTTTGCTCGCTAGAGCTGTAATACTAGTGGCTCACGTCGTCAGACAGGTCATTCTTGCAATGGCCATACTTAGGTTGCTTCACAACAGCATCGCTCACCCTTATCGTTGCAAGTATAGTCCTCGGAGTGATATGCCGTCTGAACTTTGGACAAGGCTTTGCGCAGTATCGTACGTTCCTTTGCATGGAATCGTTGTACCCGACACTGACTTGAACGGCAGTTCACGCCGAGGCAACGCTGGCATCGTCGAACTTTGCATCTGAGTTGTTCAGGCACGACGAAGAGAAGTACTCACTGGAATTGGACATCAAAGCTACCCCACAAACCAGATGAGGGAGTTAACAGGACAGTACTCGTCAGATGCCGCGACCTACGTCAACATCAACATATCAAGTTTCGCACAGCGTTCTCTTCTGAATAGATGTACCTTCTAGATAGAGGCAGAGACAATTCTTTGTAGGGTACTTGATGGACTTTTGAAACGAAGTCTATGGAAGTTTGATTTTTCTCCTACATACTAAGTGGCCAAAACACAAACAATTTCAATCTTATCTCGTTTCGCCTCAGTGACTGAGCACATGGTCATCCACTTTAATTAAGTATTACCTTATCTGTGCTTCGGATCTCGACTGCGACCATCTACTATTCGTTGTACTCTACCTCTAGGCTCCCATGAATATCGCTGGAATCATTCCTCTTGAGCAGAAAGCTGAATATCTTCGCACTCTCCCCGCAATCCGTGAACGGTGCAGCCGAGTTCACGACCTCGCCAAACAAGGCAAGCTACAGTACTTTGACTATCACCCAGAGAAAGAGCCAGATGTCGCCGATTTCTGTATCACCATCATGAAGGTTTGTTCTACTGTTATGTTCATTGTTCACCCCGATCAAGGCCTGCATATGTGCATTCCCAGCGTGACTATGGCTCAAACTTCAGTTCCGTACGTTCTCCCTTTTCTTATCTTTACCACACGCGATTTCAAACCAGATTCCATTAGATTGAGCCTCATGGTCGTTGGAGGCATCTGGATGCAGGAGTTGGACGCGTTATACCTGAAATCGCCAAATGGCACACTAAAGAAGATCCGCTGGAGGCCAGGGAAGAGATCAGGCGGATAACTGACCTTTTCGTCGTCTCCGTCCTTCTTGACGCTGGTGCTGGGAATCAATGGACATATCATGAGAAATCCTCAGGATTGAGGTTCGCCAGATCAGAAGGCTTGGGTGTCGCAAGCATCAATATGTTCGACCAGGGATTCTTCTCTAGTGACCCTGATCAACCTTTCAGAGTCGACGGTAAAGCGCCTTCTCATTGATATAGTTTGCTGGCTTTATATTTATATACATATCCCTGGCAGCTGCGGGCTTGGCGAAAGTCACAGTCGAGAAGGTAGCTGAAGCGATGCAAGTTAACGAATCAAATCCAATGGTGGGCCTTCAAGGACGAACCTCCTTGCTCACAGGTCTTAGCTCTGCCCTCAAAGCCAGTCCCCACTTCTTTGGCGAAGAGGGACGCCCAGGAAATATGATAGGTATGTTTTTTTTTTCAACTACAAGAATCTCTCGTTCATAACAATTAGATTTCCTGGAGTCACAATCGAAGATCGATGACGATGGCAAACGCTTAGTGCCCCTGTCGGCACTTTGGTATGTCCTCATCGAAGGACTTAACCCTATATGGCCTTCGAGAATTCAAATGGCTGGCAAGTCGCTCGGTGATGTCTGGCCTTGCACTGCACTTTCGGTTCCCGGGCAGCCAGAGGGCGATGATCTCGTCGCGTTTCACAAACTTACGAGTTGGTTGACTTACAGCATCGTGGAGGGACTTCAGAAAATAGGTAAATGGAAAATCGATGGTCTTGAAGACTTAACCGGTCTTCCTGAATATCGTAATGGCAAGTCCTAGTGAATTTTCTTATAGGAATTGATCATCTCACCCCAATACAGGTGGCCTGCTAATTGACCTGGGCGTCTTGACTCTCAAGCCTGACCTTCTTCCCATTGACCCAACATCTGGTCTCCCTAAAGTGCTGCCGTCCCATCCAGCCATCGTGGAATGGCGTGCAATGACTGTCATTGGACTGTAAGTATATGATATCATGATTCGGGGCACAGTTTGAATCGGTCATAGTGATCGCATCGCGGATGCCATACGTGAAAAATTGGGTCTCACATCCGAACAGCTCACCCTAGCACAAGTTTTGGAGGGTGCAACCTGGAAAGGCGGGCGCGAGATTGCGAAACAAAAGAGGCCAAAAACAGGTGGACCACCCATTGAGATTGAAAGCGATGGAACAGTTTTCTAGGCTACAGGTAAAAAGGAAAGTGCACATACGTTGTCTGGTACTGTTGTACAAAATACTTGAATTGGTACATGGTGTAAGGCTGAACATCTTTCCTGTTGAGCAGTGATCGAAGTCTCATCCTGTTGCGCTCGAATTATGTTATGTGGTCACCAATGAACATCTACAAACCAGAGTCATATTACGCTTACCCGATGATCTTGAGATACTGCAAGTGGAAAAACCAGGTCCAAACTGAACAAAGTGAGGTTGGATCTAAGCCTTGCATTACTAAAGACAAGCCAAACAAAGCGGTTCTCAGCATTGAATCACAAAAAACAAGGCCTTAACTGAATCAAGGTCCAGGTTGGATCTCAGCGTTGCGTTGGTGGGGGTTTGGGGGCAGAGCCCCCAACAAGCTACAATGTCCATACTAAATGCATAGGTCATAGCTTGTGCCAGTAAAAATGGAAGTCATTGTATGATGGAGGATGGGAAAGACACAGCCGAATCTATCGGAAAGGAGAAATGAAATTTTGGAATATTGTATACTTATGACTGAATAGACGAACTGAGCGGACTTCAAGCAAGATCTAGATCTATAATATCGTCACACCTAGATCGGGTTTTTTTAGATCTTTGTTTCTCGAACCGCCTTGTAAAATCGTCCAGCAATGTCTGTTTCCCACCTATCGTCGCATGAGCTCGTGCCCTTGCCCGCATCAAAGGGGCATCTTGGAATCCCGGCGGTGGTAATTCATCGTCTGAATCCGAGATTTCTATTACAGACTCCTCAACTCCTAGCCCGTCAACTTCACGCGCTACTTTCGCAGGAGACGGTGAACTGGGACATCCAGACTTATTTTTTGCAACCGCGTCGCCCTTGCAAGGTGACTCGTGTTCATTGGATTTTCGCGGAGATTTGCGTCGATGGTTACTAGCGAGGTTTCTAGAATCAGAGAAAGATGGGAAAGATGCATGGGTTTTCCGTGACTGTTTGGTATATGAGGAAGAAGGAGAAGGAACGTCGGACGAATCATCAGAATCGTACATGAAGCTGTCATTAAAACCTAAGTGTGGTTTGCTTTCGCCTGCATCATCATCATCAGACTCTGTGAACGAAACATATGCCTTGCTAGGCATTTTGTTCCACGCAGCCAGACGATTTGGTCTTATAGGAGAGGCCAGCATAGATTGGTAATCAAGAGGGACATCAGACTCCTCGCCAGAGCTAACATCGACAAATTTCTTGAGTTTTGATAAAGACTCAGCCGCATTCGGCTGATCTTTCTTGTATAGCTCCGGTTCTTTAGAGCCCTGGGAGGTACCGAAGACTCTTGTTTTACTGGGCTCTCTAGGGACGAATTTCTTCTTTGTTAAGTCGCGCACAACAGATGCCTTTGCAGAAAAAGACGAGGACGATTGGGCAGACTTGGGTTCCACGGGCACATATGCCTCCTTCGCTGAAGTAGATTCACTAATCGTCGTGGAATTTTCCGCCGCTGGAAGAACACATGCTGGGGCAGAGACCTTGGCTTTGGGGATGGCCGTTGTTTTGGTGGCCTTGAAAAACGTTCTAAGGTCCGTCTTCAGGGCTCCCACGTTTCTCTTTGTCGAATTCTGAACGACCTCCGTGGTGGACGGTCCAGCCTCACCCGTTTCATGTAGATCAGAAAATACAGCATCGGGCGTTTCTTTTGCCCTAGGTACGGATGTAGCGTTCCTCTTTGGCTTCGTGACCGGATAATCGTCGGGTCTAGAATCATTGTCGTTTGTATTTGTAGCCCTTGCTTTCTTTCCTCGCTCCTTTCTGATTTTCTTCAACCGTTTTGCTTCCTGGACCGCTTCATATTCTTCTACAAGTTGAGGCTCTACAAGACGGACCATGCAAGCCGGCATCCAGACACGCATGTGGCTTTTAGGATCGGGTGGAGGCTTTTTTGCATCCTTACCATCCTCTTCTTCGTCATCTTGGTCTACCCATTCGTCCGGGCCCTCTGGAGAGCGAATACCCTTGATACCTGACTCAGCAAGGCGGGCAAGCTGAGCAGGTGCAATTTCTAGACGATACTCCAAGATTTCGTCTGTGGAAACGTGTCTGCGTTCAGAGCAAATCTTGATAATGAGCCGTTCATAATCGTCGTCTTCACTGTCAGTCCCATCGTCGGATTTTAAAGATGAGAAATGTTTCGCAATCATCTTCGACGGAGTCCCTATATCCATTTGAACAGGTCTACCTGACTTTTTCGGCGTTACTGGGGGTAGTGTTCCGTGAGCTTTCTTTTTCTTGTCTAGATCAAGAACTGCTCGTCGGAGGATACGCAATACAGCGGAATGCCATATAACAGTTCTAAAACGTTTGATAATTGCCTCCCTGTAACCCCATTCGAAGTAAAATTCACATGTTGCAGCGAGTTTTCCCAAGTCAGGCTCTTTTGACCACGTCGGTCTGAACATGCTTGCAGAGCGACCCATAGACTCTGAGGTGATTGGATTGGTGTAAGACAAAAGGACATCGATATCCGGAAAATCGGAAGTCACAGAATTCGCCAACGACGGATTTTTTGTCCCAATATGACCCTGTGAGTTGGTCCGAAGTTCGTGGCACATCGCATGGCGCCATGGAATGAGAAATGTCTTTAATTCTTCGCGGGTCTTACTTTGAGCGGCCTGAAACAGGGTATCGCCGAAGCCACATTTTGCGAGACCATGAGCAATCTTAGGTCCACACTTGCTCAAACCTCCTTGATGGTAGTCGCCGCCGCTCATGAGACCAATGAGAATCATTCCACCGCGTGTCAGCCGGATATCGGGGTGGTCAGTGATTTCAAACAGGCGGTAAACCTTTGTATGATTTTTATCGTCCTTGCCTGCGGCGTTAAGGACGGGATTTGAACGATTTCCGGTAAGATTGTTCGAAGGACTATTGTCAAAGAGTTAAGCGGTTGAACAATACATGAGATATGAGATACGCACTTTCGAATGACTGTTGTGGCGCCGAACAAAAAATTATCCACATCATCGGACAAAACGCCGTCTATAACGCCAATACGATTGAGATATGCGAGTTCAGCTTCAGCTTCTCCAGGAGCCTAAGAGGCCGTATGTCAACAGAAAGACCAATAAGAATGGGAGAGCTCACCGTCCTCCACTCAAATCCAAATGACTCCACAATTGCCTTCATGCCAGGAATAAGCTTATGGCTCGTCCTGTTAATCTTCTTCCCTCTTTTCCATTCTGGTCGCTTTGGACCATCGAAGACAAAGAGAGGAAGGAACGGAGAGTGCATTAGAGTAGCACAGCGAAAGAATAGGGTCCGGAGTACAGGGTTTTCTCCTTCTTTGCCATACTCGGCATGGAAGAACCAGATACTAGCATCTATACCAATGCGAAATCCACGAACACCATCGAGGTTTGCCTCAAAACCTTCCGTCACGGAAAGTTCAGTTAAAGATCGTGTTTTACCCGCAGGACGGATGATCTGCGATAAGTAGAGGTAACAGATCACATTGGTTGTAGCGAAGACCTGGCGCAATACATACTCACTGCCCATAGCCCGGCGACACCCATCTAGGAGAGTTAGACAGAAAGACAGGTACAAGTCGAAGCGCGCCAAGTATAGAATTGGAACAAGGGTCAGGGTGACAATGGGCACCTGACCTGTGACCGCGCGACTGTTTGCACACGACATACTATCACGTGTACAGAGTTGCAAAATGAATGGGAGTTAAATGCAAGGGATGCCTGTATCCTTGATCCTCTCAGACTTAGATATACAAGTAGTCTCTGGATTTTGAATCTGGTACAAATTGAACGTGTCATTGTACCGTGATTGCTTGATCACTTAGGAGAAAGTGGCATTTCTTAGAAAGACTGTTCTCGGTTTTAATCTCCAGTTGTCAATTTTGTTCCAGCTGTTTAACACAGCCCAAATAAATCATAAGGAAGGTCTGTACTCAATTTTTCGATGTTCCATGCAACTGGGAGGACTGTAGAGGATAAACTCATGCTCTGCGTGACAATCGATGATTCGGAATTAAAAGTCCGCCAAACGCGGTTTGATATCCGCTCTGATGCTAAGTATCGCGCCCAAGCGGAGATTCAACCGGCAATTGTGACATATCGATATCGTGACAAAAATTTTGCAACCTCGCGGTTTTTGCAACTCCCGGTTGGTGTTAGTACTTACATATGTACTTGATTGGCAAAACATATTGACCTATTCTTGGAAAGAGTTGTTCCTACAATTACTACTACACTTTGAAATCATGTGGTTGGCCTGATGAGACTAAGTACAAGGAAAACATTGAGAATCAGACATAGCTGAGAAGGACTGTGATTTATTTTGATTAACAACTCTCGTAGGCAGCGCAAATTGAAACCATAATTTCTTGCGCAAATCAGTGATACTGTAGATCAATTCACAATTTGGATGATCTTGCCAGCAGAAATTCAGATACAAATTTTGATATAGTTTAGATTGTTCATCAAAAACATGTTTCTGCCTTGTTCCTTATATATTGAAGCAGGAGAACTGGTTCTCATAGCACTCGAAGGGGGGAGATGTCCGTAGCATACTTGGTACGCGACCACATGTATGTAGTACGGCCCCGGTCGTTCATGCGTGGACCTCCCCGGGTATTCTCAACCAACCAACCAACCTTGTTGATTTCTTAACCTAGTGCAAGACCAATCATGAATACCATTGTTGAGTTTGCACAGCCACAGGACAGGCTTGTCACACATCCACTGTCAAGAATTTTCTTCCTCGACTGCTCATCATGACCAAGCCCGCCCTCGACTCGGAACTTTATGATGGTTTGCATATGTCTATCAAGCTTCGTATCTCATATTGACTGCCTGCTAGATATCTATGGTGATGACGAGCTTACGGATTTCCCAGCTGAGACTCCAGACGCCGATCAGGGAGAGGTTGAGGAAGTTCCAGCAGAGAAAGTTCAGTCACCTACAGCACAACCTCCCAAGAAGCCACAAGATGGTCGCAACTCACTACCGCCAAAGCCGGCGACGCCAAATTCTCTGTCATACTCCGCCCAGATAGCGCAGCAATTCTCGGCATACCAGCAGACGCCTAGCCAAGAGCGGCAGCAACGTACAACAATTCCACTCCCTGATAACCCTCGTACCACTGGCGCTGCTGCTGCTGCTTCCTCGACGTCTACAAGCCCAATTGCCACCCACGAGACGTCGAATGATAGCGTGTTCGGCAAGAAGCCATCAGAGATGCACGATTCTGGGTACGTGATTTATTACAGCAACAAATTGCACAGAGTTGCTCGTGCGCTACGGATGTTATGCCCTAAGAACGTACCGTGTTCTACGTGTTGTTCACTCCTTATATCATCCGTCTACGAGCAAATACCAGCTACGATACTTCGCTATCTTGCTCCCGTGACTCGTCTATTTTTTTCATTTTTCATTTCTTTTTTCCCGCCTTCCATGTCTTTGATCTGGGTACTAATAATCTCGATACACCTTGGCCAACACTCGACATACTACTCACTGCATACTCTATCGTTTTACAACACTTGCCCCTATCCTACCGGTCCGACTTGTAGCAAACTCTTCATTGGCGGTCTCAACTGGGACACAACAGATGGTATCTTGCCCTTGCACCACGTCATCGTATGTAGCGCTAATGGCCACTCGCTTGTTCTTCCATCCATCTTCAGAAGGCCTGAGGGATTACTTTTCCCAGTTTGGAAAGGTACAGCGTTTACATCCCATTCTTGCAAGCCAGAGACGGCTCCTCTCACACTGTAGTTTACCTTAAGGTTGATGCATGTACTATCATGCGAGATGCGGCCGGCACTTCGAGGGGCTTTGCCTTTCTGACATTTGAAGATGCGAATGCCGTTAACGCTGTCGTCGCACGCGAGCATGTCCTCGATGGCAAAACGGTGCGTGGGTTCCCGGCAATTAGTGCATCAAGTCTGATATTGAGGCATCAGATTGACCCCAAACGAGCAATACCTCGCGAAGAGCACCTGCGGAATACGCGGTATTTTGTCGGTGGTCTCTCGCCGAATACTACAGCGGAATCTATGAAGGAGTTTTTCGGTGCATTCGGCAAGGTTGTTGACGCTACTGTCATGGTGGACCGCGAATCTGGTCGATCGAAAGGCTTCGGTTTCGTCACATATGAGGACGCCAGTAACGCCGATCAACTTGTTGGTAAGATTGGTCTGATTCTCGACGACAAGCAGGTGCGTAGAAATCCCTCCCTATTTCTCTGGTTTCCAATTCAACACCTCCTCTAGATTGAGGTAAAAATGGCCCAACCCCGCAGTCAACGCGACCAAGCCCGAGCTGTCGCTGCTGCCACTACCACAACTACAGGGCAAAACGTCACTAGTTTCGGTCAACCAATACAAAGCATGGCTACGACCATGAATTTCACTCCACAGCAGCAACAGCAGCCGAACCAAATGGGCATGATGTTCAACCGACCAATGGGACAGGTTGGGATGATGGGCGGTAATATGCCAATGATGAATATGAATCCGATGGCGATGGCAATGGGCATGGGCATGGGTGGGTTCAACCCCATGGTGGGGATGAACGGCATGAATATGATGGGCGGGATGAATGGTATGGGTATGACAGGTATGAATGGGATGGGGAATATGGGTGCCATGGGAGGAATGGGAAATATGGGCGCCATGCGGCTGGGCATGGGGCCGATGGGCATGCCAGGTACAATGGGTAACTCCATGGCCGGGACGGGTATGGTTGGAGCGGGAGGTATGGGCGGCATGAACATGCTGGGGATGACGGGGTTGCGAGGTAATATGACAGGTATGGCAGGGGGCGGAGCTGTTTTGGGGAGACCACTGGGTACCACTGCGGTGGGTCCGGGACCTGCACGTGCAACAAGTCGGGGACAACATAATTTCCATCCGTATTCACGATGATTTTGTATTAAATTATATACTGCTCTCACAACAACACCTAACTTATCGACGCGCAAAGACCCAGAGGCGCACTTTTCAAACGCGGTTTACCGATATATAATACTAATAATACCTATGGATACAGAGCATTCGATCGTCCAATTTTCTGGCGTCTACATCTCAATTTCCAAAATCGATTGTCGAGTGTGACTCACGCCACATTTCTATCCAATCTCTGTAAAGCAAAGCAAATAATCAACACCAGTCTAAAACTGTGTAGCCAGTCCCTTTGAATACTATATTTACATAACTAATGTACCCTGAATCCGCTGCTGGGTTCGCTCAGCTGCCGCATCATAGACATACTGCTGCTGCGAGCGATGATGATATGGCCAACCCTCGTGCGTCGACCGATCATCATCGGAATCGAGCCGGGAATCCACAGAATACGTCTCGTCCCTCCCGTCGAGTGAATCTACGTAGTGGTCGTCTATCAAAAAAAAAATCAGCCATTTCAATCAACCAAGAAACACAAAACGCACCATTTGGAAGATCGCCCTCTACGACCCTCTGCTTGCCAAGCGCTTTCTCACTAAGCTTCACCGGCACCTCATCTTCAACATCTGCAGCTTCCCCCGAATGGTACACGCTCGGCTCGACAATACTCGGCACACTCTCCTTTCTCAACCTCATGCTTGCCAGTCCATTCTGGAGTATCTCAGAGCCGTCTTGCACCGGCGTAGGTGGAGACGGCGTTCTAGAGTATGTAGAAGCATGTGCACTTGCTTGCGCAGGCAAGCGTGGGCCATGCGGGGCAGGTGGAGGGGGCGCCAGCCCTCCCATTCCGAGCTCTAAATGTGAGTGTGATTGGGCATGTTGGTGACGATAAGGTGGCTGCGCAACAGCCATGGGGGATGGGGACCTCGAGCGCGAGCGCGAGATATTTGGCCCTTCACTCCGCGTCCTTCCAGCGCCGTACGACGTATCCGACAAAAGATCTCCATCTTGTTGCAACTGATGTATTTGCTACAGCTCAATCAGCATCATTCCATCTTCAGCTGATATCAAACAAGAAAACTTACCCGAGGATCCATCTTTATCTCCCTCCGACTGACCTCCTCTGCCAGTCTCTCCATCGCCACCCTCTCTAGATCATCATACTGTTGCAAAGCATCCATCAACTCCCCATTGGCATACAACAATGAGCCCAACAGCTTCTCCTGCACCGTTTGCTCAAGGCGTTGTTCTTCCGGCTGTCCATTCGCCATTGCTTCCTGATCCCTCGCAACACGGGACTTCTCAGCCTCGGCAGATGCCCATGGTATCTGCGCAAAGATAAGCTCCTGCGAGGAGCGACATTTGACATAGAATTCCTGCATCACATAGAGGTATTGATTGACGTGTTAGAAGCGTAGAAGATTACAAACCTTGATAACGTCCTTCTTCTTGAGATCTTCTGGCCGTGACAGTGCAAGAGCTTGTGAGAGAAGAGATGCGTTCCCCTGACCAATCTTACACTCTTGAAATAATCGTCGAATATCTTCATCAGGCGGGATGATGCGGTTTCGTGATTCAGGCTTGTGCTTGCGGGATGCGTTCTGCAGAGAGCTGATTAGAAGTATTCAGAACAAAAAGGATGAGGCAATCTACAGTTTTGAGATTGGGTATCGTGGGTGAGTCAGCAGGAAAAGCCGGTTGGTCTTGATATACGACCTGGGGTATATTATCATATTGTGGTCGACCAGAGGCCGAGAGGTAAAATATGGCGTCGTCATTTTCCAACGGCATTCCCTGTTTTCGCCGTTAGTTTTATGTTGAAGGAAGTTGTGAAAAAAAATAACCTCCTCTGGTTTATCATGAGGTTTTACTCTTTTCCAAAGAGCACGAAATCCAGTGGTTTCTGCAAACACGCTGAGCATTCGGGCTAAGTATGTAGTGCAAGCACTCACTTCCACTTGCGTAGGCAGCAGCAGCAATGACATCTAGAATGCGCTCGCGAACCACGGGAGGAGTGCGGGCCGAAGGGGAAAGTATGTCTTCCAGCGTCTCCGTGAACTTGCGGGTGGTGGATTGATGGACAAAGTATTCATTCTTGACTCGACGCAACAAAATTGCCCAAAGCTAAGCACATTAAACTGTGAGCCAGAGACGTGCAACTGGAGGGCAAGTAACTTGCCCGAGCAGCTGCCAGTTGTGCTGTAGGTTCGCCATACTTGAACTCGCGGCGAAGAGCGCGCGCAGCCTCCTTTGCGTTGGTCTCATTCATATTGACTCGTTCGATAATTTCCGAGACAAGATTCATATCTTGGTGTGCCGTGGCGGTGAGATAGCCTAGATAGAGGTTAGCGCTCACCACAACTTTGTGAGTCGACTTTACCGATCATTCTCGTGAGTTCAGCAGCCTCGCCATCGCGACCTCTGTCACGTCCACGATCGCGACTATCCTGTGGTCTGTCTCTCTGTTGCTCCTTGTCCTTGTCTCTATCGCCACGACTCCAGAATGTTCGCTTCTTCTCGGGAGGCTCCTTGTCACGCTCACGATGTACACCATCTGAATGGCTGGGCGTGGGTATGGACCGTTCCTCGGAACCGGATTTTGTCGCTGACTGAGCCGGGTCGAGCGCATTCAGAATTCTCAGTGCAACAGGAGCAGACATGGGAGCTTTCCTTCTCTGTTGCTGGGGCTGTGGCTCACGGTCTTTGGGACCAGTGTTGGAACTGATGCTGAACGGGGATGGTGATCGGGCACCATTTGGAGTGGGAATTGGAGGCGAAGCACCGGGAGGCAGTGAGGCGTAGGAGGAATTATGTGAGGGGGAAACGAGATAGTTGGGGGGATCGGTGGAATGGACGACCTCCCAACGCTCGCCCTCACTGGATGTGCGGCGGATGGATCGCGAAGGGGGCGTCATGTAGCCGTGGTGATTATGGGCATGCTGATTGTGGATGGGAGTGGGAATTGCGGGATCCTGAGACGAAATTGGTGGGAGTGGCGACGAGAAAGACATGGACGGACCTCGGTTTGTGGCTTTGTTGGCTTGGGCTTGAATAGTTTCCTCATTGAAGTCACAGAAAGAGAGGCGCTGCCAACGAACAACCAACAATCCGGGGCTGTGTCTCCGCCACACGTGCTCTGATAAGATCCTACGCTAATCTACAAATCAAAGGTCTTGTTCATGGCAACGGGGCCCGCCCGTAGCGGAAGAGCTAAGATTACAAGCAGCGGACAGGCGAATTGACGTTGCCTCTGCAAGAAAATCCGCGCCAATCCAAAACGCTAACGATATATTGATCAGTGTCACTATTCATGTTGTAACAACTCCATCCGACACTAGTGATAGATATAGACATGGTAATTGCCCAGGGGATGGCAACAGTAGTGTCAGACCCCCTGCCGAGGCGGCTTGTTTTAAGCAACCATAGTAAAGGCCGCCCAACTCACTGATGGTCTACAGGGGTGATCAAAAACGCGAACCCACAGCGGTTGACTAGAGAGTGTATCAGAGAAACATCGCAACTCATGAGCGCATTTACAATCCAAATTTCGCGATCAGGTGTGGCAAACGATAATTCAACCCCAACCACGAATCTAAAACAAAGCATAAATAGATATACCAGCAACCGAGCCAGAACGTCCGTTCCCGAGCAAGATATTGCTGGATAAACGCCATTCGTTCCAAACATTATACTGAACAACAAACATCCAAGGATCCAGCACAGCAGACGACACCGCGAGAATGACAAAGTTCAAGTCCAAAAGTAGAGCTAAAGTTCCACTTGAACATTGAAAAAGAGAAATCTGAAGCATCCATAGAAGTAAGTTACCCTCTGAATGTCAGCACGATAGAAGCTAATCCGCCCATGGAATTCCCAATGACGAGCCGCTTAAAAACGAGAAGCATGCAGAAATAACGTCATCCGCAAAAAAAGGGCGATGCCAGAAGTACTGACCCCCCATCACACTCTTTGGAATAAGACAGGCGATTAACGGCAGCAGGTCAATCATCGAGAATTCGATCCAAAAAACCTATAGCATTATCAAAATCGTCAACTGAAGAAATAAATCTCTCTGGGCCCTGAGCTTACCTCTAATGATGCTTAAACTCCTAACTCTTCGTCCATCAAATGCTTCTCCCTTGAAGCGTCTGTTATCGGTCACAGAATCCTTCTCTCTCGAGCAACGCGAAACTTTAGCCTGTACAGTTTTTGTCGATCAGATCTAGCATGCTTTTTCATTATGAGGTGAGCTGTCATCGAGGATTCGGTAAGTAGACAAGTTGGCAGAGAGTGATTAGAGATTGTCATAGAAGGCAGTGAAGCAAAACTTGGATCTTCGAATCAATAGAAATTAGCAAAACAGATAGAGTCCCAGTATACAAAGCTATATAGGTACTCTGTCCAACTCTCCACTCGCAACAGCGCGGCTGCAGATAATCAACTCATATCAATAAATGCAAGGCCTTTCTTATAACTATGCTTGGAAAGTCCTTCGGAGGCTGGTGGCGGGTGATATCCAGGAGGTGAAATGGAAATTGGGGGCGGTATGAGCATAGAGGGTGGCATCGGACTCGTGAAAGAAGAATGGGGTGAAGGAGTGAGGTCCCTAGATCTCTTAGAGTGAGGACAAGCCATAGTGGTAGACTTTGAAGGCATTGGCCTCAGCTTGTACCCGTCGCCCCCTTTCGAATGATCTTTACCTGAAGCATTAGTCCTTTGCTTTTCTGCGACGGCACCATCCCGAAATAGTGACGGCGTTGATGAGAATTTCAACGGTGTTCCAATTTTCTCCGAGTAGACCGATAGTCCACGCCTTTTTTTCGACGTTGGTTCGTGTGCGACTTGTGGCTGTTTGATGTATTCTGTGATTAATTGCCGGACCTGTTTCTCATCAATATAGTCCCGGGTAGTACGATAGGTGTTGTCCTTCTCATTGTCGTTGCTAAAAGTTTCCGGCGTGAAGTTGATGTCATCAAGCGCATCAATCGCTTCAACTGGGAAGTTTGAAAGTCAATAATCTGCTCAAAACAAAGATGTCATCCGTACGATATTGGTATAGACCTCGTCCGAAGTTCATACGGCACCAGACTCCCAGAACGGTGGTGGTAACAACGAGAACAAACGCAATGACAGTTATTGTGGCAAAGAAGGACCAAAACCCGAAGAAATACTGGTATTCTGAATAGAAAGATGAGCCAGAATCAGTAAGAGGATCTTAGAACCATAACGTACGATAACTAAAGAACTTCAACGAAGAGATGACGATGAGGGACACAGAGATGTGCGAAAACATCAAAAACCGCCGTCTGCCCTCCTTCCGAACAGCGACCCAACCCTGATGCCAATATAATCAATCAAGACCGCCCTTCCTACGCTCTCCAACTATACAGAACTTACTAAGAACACCCAAGGAAAAGAGAGCTAAGAATATCCGTTCAGTTTAGCCTGAAAGTGGACACAATTCATACACCAGACCAAGATTGTGATAATGCATGCAACCAGGTAAAGCTGCATATGGCTTGCTGGGAAAAAGGAGATAACGGCGTCGACACGATCAAACCATAAGATTGCGGAAGCCAGGGTGAAAAACGCCGCCAGCTGTAGGCAAGCGGAAAACACAAGGACAATCTTTGGGCAAGGCGTTAGAAAGGGTTAATTATCTGGTCTGGCATCTCGTTCAACCTTGTAGACCTTGCTAATTGTAGCAGAGCTTCCAACACGGCTGAATGACTGTGAAGCATAAACCTTGAACAGCTTGAACGAAAGAAAAGCGAGAGTCAGCAGAGCTAGAAGATTAAAAACTAAGATTGCGGTGTTGATCTAGATCAAACGAAAAAGCTGAGGCAGACATATCTAGCGTCGTACATGAAGACCTACATCATGGGCCCTGTAGATGCTCCACGAGTCAAAGTTACAGTTCTTGACGATGGATGCCTCGAGTGGAGAATTTCCATGCCAGACGAGACGGTACGTAGCCCAGCTTGTACCGAGAACATGTCCAACAAGCGATGCGCCAAGGTGAGGAAGAGACTCGTATACTATCTACTTTCGATCATCCATCAGCATGATGTTGAAACACGGAACCATGACTAACCGTGACCAAACTCAGAGATACAAGCCAGACGTTGAATACAATAATGACAATATCTTCTCGTCTCTCGAGGTTCAGTCTGCGAAACAGATCACAATAATCGAGGGACATTCACTTGATATTGAATTTCTCACTTGTAGCCGAACAAACGCATGGATCTTTCGCAAGAGTTGGGGTCGGACTTACTACCGCTTCCAGTGAGATTGGACTGCCCGTGACCAGAAAGCTGAACACCACCGCTGTCTCTATTATGGATCTTGAAGGCACAGACAGATCAGTCACCTCAAGTACATCTTGATAGTGGTACAGACCTTGCTCAGATCATCCAACAGCAAGAGTGAACGTTTTGCATGATGTCCATCGGATGGGAAAGGACAATTCATCCGCGGCGGGCACACTCCATTGCCAAGAAAGAGCGAAGGATATTTTGCCTCAATAATGCCAAATGCTTTGGAGTTGTCGGCAAATGCAACTCCTTGCAGCACGACCAAGGCGAGACAGCTGAGGAGGGCAAATAGGAAGTACCACGTTGTGAAACGATTCAGCGTGATTCTCGAATACTGTAGGACGAAGTCGAATAAGTCGCAAATTCGGAATATTCAAAGAATAGACGGACAATGAACTTAACCCTGCTCCACCATTGACCTTGTTTCCAGCGACGAGTTTTTAGGATCATATTGAGAGAAAGAATAAGATGTGTACCAGCGCGGAACTTGTTTGACCAAAGAAAAATGTGTTTGACAGAACCAGCCGCCCGGTGCAAGTCGATGCACGACGGAAAGAAGGAAAGAAAGAAAGAACGAAATCAACGTACCGTCACGATTCCACCAGAAGTTGATAGATATTTAAATGTCTCTAGAAATGGTAACCACCAACGACGAACAGAGTTCAAGTAGCTTCTTCGGAACAGATGATCAATCAATTCCCGGTAACGACTAGTTGCGTATAATACGGGAGTCTTATTGCAACCTCTATCATGGAAGTGTACCACGCAACTCTTCTATTGGTCCTTAAAGTCTTATCGTCCACCAGACCAAGACTGATCTATGCGAACAGCTCAAGCTGAAATCCGAATCCCATACGGAATTGCATTCTTGGTGGTATCAAAGTGCTGTAGTCCAACACAGCCCTGATTCTTGATGCATTCAACGATCGACTTCGCGACATCAAGGCCTTCAAAATATGCCCCATGAAGGAACCCTGTATGGAGACCATGGCATGTCATTCACATGATTACTCTCTAGTACATCACAGTCACTCACCATAATACTTCATGCTCGTAGCCTCCCCAGCGAAGTATAGCCTGTCAACATTGGACCTCAGATTATCGTGATGCTGTTTCACAAATGACGGTGGCCAGTTGGAGTAGGAGCCACGATAAAGAGGGTCAGAGTGCCAACGGGGGAAATAAAAGTCCAACGGAGTCGGTATAGTGATATTGGGAAACATCGATTGAAGAACGTCCAAAACTTCCGCTTTTACTTGTGAGTCGGGCAATGCTTCAATTCTGAGAGAGTAATCGCCCTAGGTCCATGTAAACATCATCAACACATCTCGGAGAGAGGTGATCTTACGGTGACAGTTACGAAGATGATACCTGATCCAGGCAAGAACTGCTTGTGGTCAAGGCTCTGCCATACAGGATACCGCCCACGTTCTGGATCAGCGTAAAGTGCCATCTTGATTTATGCAATGAGTCCATATAACTATATGCACTTGTCGTATATGTCGAGTTCCTACCTCAGTATCGAACCAAAATTTGTTTGGAAACTTGAGAAAAATCTTGGTGTAGGTTGCCATAGTCATGCTAGCTATAGCTTCCAGCTTATACTCTAGATTTTGAACATACATGCGTCAATTTAAGCATGCAAGGAAACAGAAAAGCATGCCTGGCAATTTGGGGATGAAGCGAACATCGTTGTTTTGGAGGACACCGAGACTGAAAGTGCAGAGAGCATAATTCGCAGAGATATGTGTACCATCCTTCAGTGTAATTGTTACGCCAGAACCTGACCATGATATTGATTGAACAGTCGAATTGAGACGAAGCTGAGCTGGCTTGAGAAATGTCTTTGCCTCCTCTTGTATAAAGGCCTTGAAGCCACGTTGATCAATGCTGAGGAGGTTATCCTCGGAAAATCCCCCTTGATCAGCATCATAAGTAAAGTTGTTGTTCTAGTAAGTTTGATTAAGACATGGGTGTTCATTCAAATTGAATTGCTTTCTATACGTACCCAAGACCCTGCTATGGCAGAGTTTTGGTCAGGTTTCTGAGCATATTCGAAGTCGATCTATGTATCATAAATCAAACGAATTACTTCCAGATGTGAAAGGTCATACATTATAATACTCTGCTGTTTGAGTATGTGCATCCAGAGGCCTCACTCCAACGAGGCCATAGACGCCTCTTGAAGAGAGATCCACCAGATTTTGGGTAAGCCGAACACCTGCAGATGAAGCGTCCGTTTAAATTCTATGATGTCCGTCTATAAACTCACCGCTTTGGATCGTGAGGTTGACAAACGCATCGACAGAGGTGTCAACAACGTCCAGATAATTAACAGCG
Source organism: Termitomyces sp. MG148 (assembly GCA_003313785.1). Classification (NCBI taxonomy): domain Eukaryota; kingdom Fungi; phylum Basidiomycota; class Agaricomycetes; order Agaricales; family Lyophyllaceae; genus Termitomyces; species Termitomyces sp. MG148. The sequence goes on along the minus strand of QLOM01018374.1, from coordinate 2,353 downwards.
CCGCTTTCATCATATGTAGCTGATGATTAAGTTAATCGGTCCGGTGGAATAGGAAGGGAAAACGTACTAAGACTACCAAATAGGTCATTGAACTGTGTTTTAAGATTGTGCTTTTTCGCCAGAGTAAGGATCGGGTTTGCAGGTCCGTTACCCGTCTGGGTTCCTTGTATCCAGTTAGCGCCTAGTTCAATCGTCTTCCCACCGAAGGTTTTGCTTCTTAGACGCCCGCCTAGTTCGTCTCGTGCTTCAATCACAAGGAAATCATCAACTCCTTGCTCGTGAAACGTGCGTGCCGCTATTACTCCAGCCACTCCGCCGCCCAAAATGAGAACATCGACATGGCGATACCCATCCGATGAATTGTGTTCATGAACGGTAACCGCAGCAGAGAAAGCTAGAAACGCTAAAAGGAGTACCAAGCCTGGTGGCATGAGAGAATGCTTTGTCGCCTAGAAAATGTATGGCATTTATATACCCGGCTTAGAAGTCACGGAAGGCTATTTACATATACTCACACTCCCTACTAGCTTATTAGTGTGGCTTGTCGGCGGTAAAACAGCATTCTTCCTCCCTGTACGGGATGTCAGAATCTGCTTTGGCGAGATCCTAAGGAACCAACAGCCGCCCGCAAAGACACCGAGTAGTTTTTCATCATCCATGCTAAGTTTTTTTTTTTTTTTTGGAGTAGCGTTCTCA
>QLOM01018370.1:0-11097 GCA_003313785.1 Termitomyces sp. MG148 | reverse complement strand
TTGCGGGCCCGGCCTTCCACAATACGTGTGAGGGTTTGTATGGTCTTCCCAAGCCTATCAAACGTGGTGAACAGGAAAAACGCTGCGGAGAAATATCGAATTTACCCCATGTCGTCAGCAAGAATACCCCCGAACCTCTTCTTTGATGGATCTTCGCGCTCCTTCATCCAAGTGCGACCAATAACCTGGTGGGGAAGTAGCACGATACCGTCACGAAATCCCTTTACTACGGCGTCGTCCATATTAATCTCCGTTTCCAACTCTTGATCCATTCCCCCGCTCATCAAGTCACGGATAGCTTTCTCGGCTTCGGCAGGCGAAATATAGATATCGTCATTGGGATTGTCAGCTACTGGTACTGTCTCTGCATGTTCCGCCTAGAAAAATCTAGTGTTAACTAGCAAGGAACGAAAGAGGTGGATGGTAGCTTACTCGAGCATAGGGGTAGGCGGGAGAGAAACGTCGTAATAAGACATCCTTGTTCGATGGAATGGGTATTGGTGTTGACTTTAAAAAAGGTGATATAGGCGAACGCGAATTGGTGGCGTCATCTCTCTTGTTTTGAGTCAAATCATGGATCTTTAGAGGTACAGATGATGCCACTAAAGGAGACGCGTCGCTATAATCACTTAATCAGCAACAGGTTCGAATGAGCTTAAAAAACACGTACGTTGAGGGTAATGCCAGAGTGGAGGGTCGCGTTGGCGGTTCGTCTTCTTCATCTGAGGATATTACAATGGAACTCTTTGTACGATGCGCTGAACGATTCGGCGGTCCTACGGAGGATGAAGATGCATCACTGGATGAAGATACAGACTACAAAATTTGACCATCGTAAGCATGGACTACTTGCATATGGATTTTTATGAACCTACAATCACGGAAGGTGAATCTTTCGATTTTTGAACACCAAATTCCGGATAAAGAGTGATATCCTGCATCATTCGCTGCCGTCTATCGAATATGTTAGAGATGGTACTGTATAGTAAAGGTTGCCTTTACATGTGCTCCACAGGCATCTTCCAGTGGTTGAGAAAGAGTTTGTCTCGAGTCGCGTCTCCAATCATATTGTCACGTGAAGGATTTATGATATATCGTCAAATATGATTTTGTGACTTTCTCGTGGAAAAAGTGCAATGGTGTTTTGAATGCAAGGATAGCCGAGCCAGATAGATAGGTTGTTGAGAACGACCCAATAGACGACAGAGGTAAGCGTAGTCCTCAATCTCCGTACAACATATAGTCTATGGCATGCATCAGTATTCGTCCGATGTGTCTGTATAGTGATTGTAATGCTTACCCTCAATCTTTGTACAAGTGATTGAGGGTGTCTGATGCTATGCGCTGAATAAATAAGTGATACTGAACAAAGAGACTTGGCCCTGATTGAGGTCCGACCATCTTGACCATCGTATTCTCTTTGTATTCTTTGACCGCCGTTGGTATATGCTCACGGTGCACTGTTTGTCGGATCACAATAAGGATACCACTTATAATTAGTGTTGGCACGCGATGCAGGTAGCTAAGGTGCAAAGCAGTATGAAAACAGTATATATAAAAAAGAATTTTTCGTCGGAAAGATTGTAATTATGTGGACTCCCAGAAGTGCCAAAGTAAAATAGAATATGGCGCCCCGGCCGTGCAAAATAAAAATACAGGGTGACGAAAGTGTCTATGACGGACTTGTCAGCTTCCGACGTCAGCGAAGTTGTCGCCTTGAGCTTGACCTCAGGCCTCAGGCCTCAGAGGCCGAAATTTTCCAGTTTTGGATATCTCTCTTAATCACGTACACACTACTAGAAGTATTCTACAAGGATTCTAGAGGACATTTCGTTCAAGTATCCTCAACTACATTAGTCATATTTCCACATTCAAAGGAATGATCCCGCGAAAAGGTATATATCTCCAACAAATTCGAAACTATGCCAATAAGAACATCAAATAAATTAATAGTACCTGTGGTCATAAGAGTTCGAGCTTGGATTCTGGCCCACTCCCGTTGGTGGATAGTACCCCTGCGTAATCAGTGATTGTGGAACAGCATTAGCATTATTCTGGGTTGGCACAAGCTGCGCGCTACTGCCGAATTCCTGACTAGCATAGCCACTTTGGCCATACCCGCGAGCACCATATCCACCATACCCGGCCCCATACTGGTCTCCATAAGTAGCCTCCGCACCGCCGGCCATTGACACGGACGGGGGAAGGTACCGATTTGGTGCCTGCTGTGCGTATCGATCACTGGTGTCGGGGTACTGTGGCTGGCGGAGCGTCGACGGTATGGCAGGGGAGGACGAAGGGCCGGGTTTCTGGGACATCCTTGTGGTGCTAACGTGTGGCGGAGGGGTCCAGGTGTCAAAATCTGCCGCAACTAGGCTGTCCTGTTCGCGCTTGTGCTTACGCCAGAGGAGGAGACCCAGGCCCAGCAAAGCGAAAGCTCCAAGCACGCCGCCAAGAGCTCCACCAATGATGGCAGGGTTTGTACCCGAATTGGAGTTGGAGGTCGAGGTGGTAGAGGCAGCAGGTGCTGTAATACTCTCGCTTTCTGAGGCTGAGGTTGTTGTTGATGTTATGGTGACAATGGTGGGGATAGCCGATGAGGTACTCGAGAGCGAAGTCGTGCTACTGGTCAATGGAGTGGAAGATGAAGTACTGCTCGGAAGGGGTATACTAGAGCTTGTACTGGGGACCGCAGATGAAGTGGTGGTGGCAGGAGGCAGGGACACTGCAGTGAGCGCAGCAGGTAATGCCACATGGAGAAGCCAAGGCCCTTTACCAAATTTTTCAAGCTCAGTAGCAAAAACCCATTTCGAATCATCAAGAGCAGGAGATTGAAACGATGGAACAACCAGAATGCTTGAGCGCCAAGTCTTGTCAGTACCAATCAAAACTTGAGTGGCGTCTGAGTGAGTTATACGAACAGCTACAAGAAGGCCGGCAGCATTGGGACCTCCAGCAGCGGTGGGCGCATTTGTAGCTGAAACCGCAAACACGACCGGGCCTGGGTTGAGCGCCATTCTGTAACCTTGAGCCTTTTCCCAAGAGTCGGCATCTGCTGGCGAGGCTCCAACAAGCGCGCCATTGACGAATAAGGAGTACTTGTTGTCGGCGGTAATCAGAACTTCGGCTAAGACTGCGGTTTTTCCCCCAGGAGGAACATATGTTCTTCGGAAAAATCGCTCTCCTGGTAGCGCCAAGAGAAGTGGCGGAGCGCCGTCGGATGTCCAAATCCAAGTACTCGCCTTGAAAGTCGTCGCCAATGTCCCAAGGTCACTTGCTTGGCGGCCGCTGAGTTCGTTCAATGAGTCATGAGAACGGGCGTAGCTCATCATAAAATCTGATGACGCGACAGCACCGGGACCAGCCGATACTTGAACGCCTACCATCCAAAAGTAACGAGTTCCTGGGTAGAGAGATGGACCTGCATACTCAACCAGTGAAGAAGAAGAAGCGACGACGCCACTGTCCCAGATATGATTGGATATATTGGGAGAGATGGAGACTTGAATTCGGTAGGAGGTTTGGGTATCATCCGACGTAAGGTTCCAGGAGAAACGGGGTTTAGAAATAAATGCATTAGTCTCATCGACGTGAAGGTTAAAAAGAGTGGAATCTGCGGCCGAGCTAGTTTCGACTTCGCAGGATGAAAAAAAAAACCAATGAACGTACCGGCCAACGTTTCACATAGGCCAGCAAAGAGGGCTACGAGGCAGAAGCCTCTCGTCGCTGTATTTTAACGTCAATTTTTGTCACGGTCGGTCGACAATTGAGTGGTTCGCTAACCTTTCATGGTCAAATATCGTAAACGTCTAGAAGCGCTGAGTCCGAGGGAGTATATGGTGTGGTTCCTTTATTTTGAAATTGTGTGCGTTGTCATGGCATGCTTTCCGAGCCGCGATAATATCAACTGATAAAAAAAAACTGATGAACGCATGTTTTTGTGGATCATGTGGTGTCTTTGTTCTCTCCTTGTCAAAAAAAATTCATCGCTGCGATCATTTGCTACAGTTGAAACATACAACAAGGACTACAAGTACTATAAATTACAAACACTTATTTTGTCTAAACAGATATTATAATGGAGTGACGATAGAGGCAAGGTATATGTGTTTCTCGTCCAAGATGAGAGCATAAGCATCGTAATCGTATGGAGTGTCATATATCATAGGTCGTCAGCGTGTCCGCCCGTAAAAGTTGTCAATGAAGGTGTGTCAATGTCGTCGACTGGCAGTGCTTTGATGAAGTTGCCAATGACTTTTAGAGCACTCCCTGTCTCCAAGTTTCGACGCGCGATGCCTGCAACGAATCCATCGAATGAGGCATAAACGTAACTGGTTCATCCAGTTTGGTATCATTAGGGTCCACGAGTCGAACTTGCCTCGGACCCCGACCCATCAGCGCGATTTCCTGGGCCTCGTCCACATCTCCAGCATTATCATCGGGCCTCAGTCTGTTCACTTCGGAAATATCCGCACTCGATACCTGGTCCCGCCAGGTTCCAGAGGTCTGCGTCGCAACGTCCATAACGAAATCTTCGCCCTTCTCCCCGTTGACGACGTCGCGTTCCCGGAGCAAGGTTTCCAGTTCTCGTTCCTTGATGCGCTGAGACTTGATCTCGTCCTGCATCTCGCGGAAGTCTGCCTGTTCCTCCACGAACACAAGACCTGTCGTGCCGTTTGCCGTAATCCACCGTCCCCGGGGGCTGCGCTGCAGTTTCTTAGGTGAGAGCCGAGGCGGTGTCGTGAGAGGCTTGTTGTTGCGCTGCGGTGTGATTGGTAGGGAGACACGGGTATCGAACGAGCTGGTCGGGGTGACGACGGGGGTGTCCTCACTTGATGACTCCTCGCTGCTGGAAGAGCACGAAACCGTCAAACAAGTGGCGGTGTGGTCTGCTTTGTAACAGGTGCGAGTGCGAGTGCGGATGTGGAAGATGGAATGTTTGGAGTGTTGGTCGTTCTCGTCTTCGGGATAAGTCCATCGCATATGGGTGCCTTTGCCTGTGGCGGATAGCGATACTAATACAGCAGCGCGTGCGGCGGCTTCCCTCCTGGCCAAGGCGCGGGCGTGGCTTCGAGTCAACATTGTCGGATTGGTTGGCGGTCGTAGGTCTTGATGTAGAGAGTCTTGCGAGTGTCGTCTGTCTATCTCATCACGCTCTATAGCCTATTTATCTCTGACAACGATCCGTTGCGGACGAGGTACGACAATGGGCCTTTCTATCAGATCGATTGCGCGCTTTGTCGGTAGCCCATAATCGCTGTTTTCACTTGGCCATGACTAGGTTCTTTGTACTTGACCGACAAGTGCCTCGTGGTTCGTCAAGCTTGGCCTTCTTTCTTTGACGTTGTTTTACAAAGAATAAACTATTTCATGTCATATCGTACCTACATTAATTACACTACCTACGTAGTCCGAATCTGCGATGAAGTATGAATTAACCGCAGGTATACATTAAGCAGACCATAGCAAGGTCGAATGTTAGGTATCTTTGAGCAAGGCTATAAGGTCGGTTCCAATTCCATCCCAAAAGAAACACATACGAAAAGACGATCACGCAATATCACAAGCCACCAGCTTACATCGGACCCCATTGCTGTCCGCCGGAAAACCCACCAGCCGAGAATGGCTGTTGCAAAACCCCACCAAATTGTCCCGAGGTCTGCATCGTCGCCACATGAAGCTGAGGCGGGCCAGCACCAAAAGGCGCCTGTCCCATGATCATCGGTGATTGGCTCTGCGGTTGCAAGGATCCAACGCCCAATCCGCCATGCTGCTGCATTTGGAACTGCTGACTAGGTGTCGCCATGAACATCATCTGCGGCTGGGTCACTTGAGGGGTCGTCGAAATCATTTGAGGCTGAGGAGTGGTCGAGAACATATTCGGTTGGGGAGTAGTCGACACGGGGCTCTGTTGAGGGAACTGAGCCGGACTGGAGGAAAGGAAATGTCCTTGTGTTGTAGCGACCGACATGAAGTCGCTGCTCTGTCCATTATCTGCAACGAATAGCGCCTGCTCAGCAGTAGGTACTTGCTGGGGTTGTGGTTGGAAAAAATTACCGTTGGCCTGCACGGCTGGCGCAGAGATGAAAGGCTGCGAGGTGGATAAAAATGATTGCTGCTGAGAACTACCAAGAGCAGTCGGAGTAGAAAATGGTGTCCCTGACGAAAGCGAAGGGCCTGGAAGCTCTGAGGTAACGTACAATTGCTGGGAATAGGGATTCGACGCTAGATGCTGTTGCTGGAAGGGATTGATACCAGTAACCATCGAGTTCTGATGTCCTTGAGGATTAATGTTCGGCGGTGGCTGGGACTGTGGCTGGAATTGCAATGGAAGGGAAGAGCTACTTGATGGGTCTTGCAGGGATATCAAGTCAGCCCAGACACCATCTCCATTCGTACTTGGGGTCACGTTGGGCTGGGTCTGCGCCTGTGGCTGAAGGGAGCGTTGAGGGGTAGACGACTGAGAGTAAACTTGTGTAGGAACAGTCGTTGCGAGAGTAGATCGACGTTGGACTATCGTTTGAGTGGATTGAGTAGAAACTGAAGGGCTTGAAACAGCAGACGTAAGAGGTGTCACTGTGGCTTGATAACTGCCATTTGAAACATTTCCGTTTGAAGTAACCGACACGGAGGTTCTAGAAGGACCAAGCTTCGAGGCAACCAATGCTGACTTGTTAATGAACCGTTTGAACTGATACTTTGCTAACATCGAGTTTGAATGACAAATGAAGGCTTAATCATCAAACTTACGACTCACATCGAATAAACTGTTCGAGTTCACCGTCCCTTCCTGCGTCCATCAAATTCGGTGGTGGTGGGTTTCGAGCCTCATTGGGATTATACATGGCATTGGATTTGACATTGCCTATTGACTTCATGGGCTGTAAACAAGCGTATGAAATAGATGATTGATTCTGGAGGAAACTGTGCTTACCTCAAGCTGCTCTTTCGACCAAGCGTCCATTGTAATACTCTTACTTTGGCAATCCAGTCAACAAATACAACGCAATTGATTAGAAGTACGTACACCTTCGTGATGTGTGTGCCAATCTTTCGATGGATACTGGCACAATTGACACTGACGACGGAATCATCAGCTATTTATTGGATTACAGGACAGGTGTACACACCAAATGAATATACCGAGATTGTACGAAGTCCATCTCGGATTGCGCGCTTTGCAATCTGCACAAATGTCTACGGAGAGAAACTTCAGTCAATGACGTCGGTAACAAGTACTTTTGCTTAAAAACTTGCCATTGCCGGGTTGAGAGACAAGTTCAAGTAATGTTTTTTGATTTCTTTCGATTGTGATTTTGTTCAGCCCAGCCATGATAGAGGAAAGAAAAGAAAAAGCTGCGGTGTCTGATGTTACAGGTCGGAGAAATGCCCGAGTGTCACGTGGTAATGATCATCGGTAAATGAGCGGAAGAATATTGAATTGCCCTCGAAGATCATTGTTTGTCACAGAAATACGAAATACGACACGTCTTCCTCGTCTGGAAGCCATTGGAAGTGTTAAGTTTAACTGTAACACCATCGCTGTCCCGCCCCTCTACGTATTAAATGCGCTTCAACGAGTAATGTCCCTGCTTATCACCGTCTTCTGGACGTCTGAAGATTCGGACAAACCAACGACAAGCACGATCCAATCCTCAGTGGCATTCCTGGTTCGGGCATGCAATATTCGATATTCATTGATTGAAGGTTACACATTCTTGCCACTTCTACCATGGTGTTCCTCCCGCCATCGACTGACAACGGAAGTCGAGGACTTGTGGATTCTGGATTCATTTCAGGTTGAGCGGCGAGTTAAGAATCAGTTACATTGATTTCTCAGTCATTTCTGACAGACTGAAAGCTCCTATTGCCCCGATGGCACTCCAGTCGTTTCTTGCCGTACCTGTACTCACTAATACATATATAAGACAACAGGTGTCTGGCCTGGCGGTACATACCCTTCACAGCTTGGTCCAAGATGGCCACCCTCAAGTTTACAATTCTCTCCACTTTTCTACTCCTATCTAGCAGTGTGCGAGGTGTTGTCGATTTTCAGTATTGTGTGGGCTATATCTTTCTGTGGCGCCACAGAGTATCGCTGATGTAGTCCAGCACGGTTACCCGGGAGGTAATTGCCTTGGGATCTCTGTTTCTTCCAGCCCATCCGCCTGCTTTGTCCTCAACACAAACGCAACTGGACCAATTTCCACGGTGATTGGTCTCACAAAAGGAATTCAATATCATTTGTATACGTGAGGGATCTCTTCAAATTCCAGCCAATGTTTCTCTGACGAAGGCTGCTATGTTTGGTAGAGCTGACAACTGCACTGGTCGCGCGTCTATGCACGGGAACGGAGTAACTCGTCTCACTCATCCATTGTACGTTCCAGATTCCTACGGAACAGTTTGGGGCTGAGATGTCTCAGCATCAATAACGTTCGTTCGGTCTCTATTCATGTTCCAATTATACCACCTTTCAGACCTATGGGGTGCTATATGTCAGTGTCCCATTTAATGAAAAATGTTAGAACGAACCTTGGACTGAGGCACGGTTTTCAGAGATAGCGCTGATGGGCGTTCTCTGGCAGCGCTCAGCGATGTCTCAAAGAGCATGAGCATTGAAAGTTGTCAGACATTCTGCTCTACTAATGGATACATCTATGCTGGCGTTGAATATGGTCGCGAGTGCTGTGAGATGGTATCTATGAGGGAAACTTGAAGCTGATTCTTTGTTTTACAGTTTGCGATTATTCTATCCGCCCCCAGGGTTATCTTGTAGATTCCACTACATGTCATGTACCGTGCAACGGCAAGAAGAACGAGACTTGCGGTGGGGTCAGTCGTATCAACATTTACTGGAATGGAAAACCTGGTCCCGTCAACCCGATGTCCGTTGCAGGAGGAGCATTTGCATACCGTGGCTGTTATACGTATGCCTATCAGTTATGTTCTCTGGATTTGCGACATGAACTCCACTCAGCGACAAAGACAACAAGACACGGGCTCTTCCTGTGCACTTTGACATCAAAGGTGGCGCTACTCCTGAAAGCTGCGCTAGGACCTGCAAAGCAAATAACTTTACAATCGTAGGCCTGGAATACGGACTTGAATGTTGTAAGACTATTATTCAAATCCTTACCGTTGTTTGTGGATTGATACCGTCGCATTTAGGGTGCGGCAATCAGCTCTCAAGTGCCTCGACAAGGATCACCGATGACAATTGTCGGATTGCTTGCAAATCAAATCCAGCGAACTGGTGCGGCGACCACAATCGGCTTAGTGTTTGGAGTACCAAGGTTTTGTGATGTTCCGCTTGAATACGTTCCCATAAAACTGTCACTTTCTTTCTCTTCTATTTCTTGAACATTGCTGACCATACATTGACTACGTAAATTGTGCTTGAATTCGGTTTGTTTTATGTTTCGTAGTTGCGATATCTGCTCCATGAATCGGATCTTAGAAAGTATGAATCTTCGTCCAACTGTGTCATAAGGGAAGACTGCCTTCAGGCGACGAGTCCGTCAATTTTAAAAGAACGGATTATGCCCAGGATGTTGAATCGAATAAACTAGTAGGACACTTATGACGAAGGACACTAAACTCCCCCGTAAGCTGTTCCAGAGTATCTGCCTACTTTTGGGAATGGGATCGTTGTTTATCCTCTGACTGTATCTCGTTTGTATGTGACATGAGTATTCTCAGTGAGTGACTACATACGAGTGGTCAATAACGAACATTGTTGAGAGAGTTGATCAGCAGATGATTGCTGAAATTCCGGCTCGTAGAATGCATAGACGAGAGCCGCGATTGGAGTTCTACCATGCGTAATTGAATTTGAAGTTGCTCTTCGACGGAAAGTTCTCCTTTTCCCCTCGGTTCTGCAAATGTATTCGCGACTTTATCCACCATAGACCGTTCTGGCACTGGAGGGAGAACACTGCGTGGGAGGCTTCCCCAGCGCTGATAGATAGGCAAGTTGTATTTCGCAAGCGTGGCGTTTATGTACCCCCATTGACGCGATGGTTCTGTGAGGAGATCAATTGAAGTAACATCGGTAAAGCCTTTACGGGTTATTGCAGGCATCGTAGGAAGATACGACTGTGGGGCCGATGGACGGGGAAGGAGATGGTGCTCAATTGAAAATATTTCGAAGATGTTTTTCAGAGCTTTGTCACGGTCAGACAGAACCGACATTTCAGGGGCATCTGAGGAAGCTTTCGATCCATTTCTCCCTGTCATTTTCTCTGTCTCAGTCTCGAAACTATAAAGGCTTAGTAAAAGTATGCCCTCTTACAGTAATTTTCCTTCGGAGGATAACCCATATCATCAAGAAACTGTGATAATGTCTCGGGAACAAGTATGCCAAGGTTTTGTGAGTCGAGATATGTGAAGATTTCATTTGAAAGGGTCGTGTAAGTCGAAGTGGGTGTCAGATCTGGTAAGAAGAAAGCTTCCCAGCCAGTTTGTGCTACTGGAATTTCCTGGAAGCTTGGAGCCGGTAAAACATCAGGTCGTGCTGGAATTGGTGGAGGTCTACGTTGAAGATGAATGTCCAAATCGGCAGGATTGTTCCGTTGAAAACTTTTATCATAGGAGATTGTCACTTGCGAGGGCAGAGCGCTGGATTTATTGGAAGGGTACCCGCTTTCCTTGTAGATTTCAATCGCATGTCCTGTAAGGTGGCCGTAAGGTAGTTTTTCCCCTATCGCACAGTTTGCACAAAGGTCAAAATCGTGACAGATTAGGCAGTGGATGCGTGGATGGGCTGGATCGACCGAGATTTTACATGAGTCGCAGAAGAAAACAGCATCGGAAGACATGGCAGGCGCTCAGTGGTCAAGATGAGCTACAGAGATAGCAATCGATTGGAAAACTCAATTTAACTCCTCTCGACTCGGACACAGCCGCCTGAGCCACGCTGTAACGGTACAAAGCATGCCAAGTACCTCGACGATGGAAATCCGGATCATCCAGAAGTGAACAGACGATGGAACAGACTTGGTACTGTTCCAGGCATAACTCTTGATGTATATAGGTACGTTAGAAGCAAGACCCCAACCAGATTAGGTGTCGTTCTCCACCCTGCAATGCTCGCTA